>JAUUIK010145030.1:0-12496 GCA_032270385.1 Urticina crassicornis | reverse complement strand
CACTACCAGTATAAATAACATATGCATTTGGAGAAATGTTTTGATGAGTCAATACATTCTCTGTAGCACCAAACTTCCTGACCTTGTGTACATAATGGTAATAGAACTGAGTAGAGTGCAATTTTGGCTGAAATCATATGAGTGATTACAAATCTAATCTCTTGCTAATCAAGAGCATGATTTCAGCCCAAAATTGCACGACACAAAGTTGTGTTACCACTTAATTATATTAATTTTGTTATCATTTACTAAAAATTTATTAAAACAACGGTTTTAACAATGAAAAGTGTTGACCAACCTCCTTTCATCTATGCTTAACTTAATTGCGCGCACAGCCAAAACTGTGCAATTACCTAAATGACTCAAATTGTGCAATTACATGACCCAAAGTATGCAAAATAAAAAACATAAAAAATTAAAATAAACCCTGTAACACGAAAGAGCACATCAAAATAAGTAAGTTTGTCAAATTTGAGCAAGTTTTAGCAAATAGATACAAAATAGATACAAAGAATGTATTGTTTGGCATGGACAGTTCTCTCTTATTTTTGCAGCTTTTGAAAGCTCACAGTATTGTAAATATATATTTTAACGACCAAACAAAACTGGGTAAATGTACGAATTATGATGTGCTCTTTCTGATATGCCCGAGTGAATTTTTTAATTACTTTAATTTTTTGAACTTGGTCCCAATCCCTTGCTCATTTAGGAAAAGGTTAATTATATGTAAAAGACTGACAAATTGAATATCATTGATGTAATAATACACAAATGTTACTTACATCTGATTTCTTCAACTGATAGTAGAAGCTGAGACAGTTTTCTATTCAAAAATAGAAAGATACAAGTTACTATAATATCAATGGTTAATCAATCTGAAGTTTAATACCCCATTCAAACCAACTAAATTTGTTTTAGACTGTAAACATGGTTTGGAACCATGCAGTCAGCATGGGGTGTCAGAAAATATCCTTTTAAACTGGTTTAATTAAACAACTTTTAAACATGTTTAAGCTTTTGTGTAAATGGGGTATAAGTCACCTTCCTCTCAAACACTATAAGTAAACATATCAATCAAGACACTCCCCTTAATTGGGAAGCAATACACAGTAGAATTTATAAAACTTCTATTAATACAAATTCTAGCTTTTTCAATACAACATCCTTAACAGCTAGTTGTCCTTAATTATTTAAATCGTGATTTTCATTGTTTGAAAATAATCGAACATGCACTTGTTCTTTTTATCTACTCTCTTCTGAAACAATAGGTCATTTATTTTTTGAATGTTTACATAAAAAGAAAATTATTATAAGGGATTGGTTAGAAAATGTTGATATTACGGTATGTTACTAGATCTAATAGATGCAATATTATTCTGGGAGTCTAAGATTGTTTTATAAATCATGTTATTCCCTACTTTCGCATTCCCCATAATGCGTTGCGCCTTGGGGGGCAACCAAAAGAGAAAATCGTAAATATTATGGCGAAGACTAGTAAAGTGATGACGTCAAAGCAGTTAAATAAAGACATTTAAATACATGTACGTATCAGAATTAACCAAAACCAGTATAAAATACATCTGCATAAGTTTTTCTTTACATTAATTTTAGAGAAATGTTTTGATTAGTTTATACATTGTCTGTAACACCAAACTTCCCAACGTCCTGTATGTGTGGTTACAACTCAGATTAAATAGTACCGGTAGTCAGTCTTTCACCGATATAAGCAAACATGCTCAATATCTGAATGATTAATTTTCAATTTTGTAAAAATTTGCTCTACTGTTACCCCCCAAGGCACAAAGAATTATGGGGCATGTGAAAGTAGGGAACTCTGGGAAGCATAGGTGGCGTAGCGGTGAGAGCACTCGCCACTCACCACTGTGGCCCGGGTTGAATCATGGCATCATAATCATGTGAGTAGAGTTCTTTGTTGATTCTCTTCCTTGCTTCAAGAGTTTTTTCCCAGGTTCTCCGATTTTTTCTCCCTCTGTAAAAATCAACACTTATAAATTCCAATTTGGATTCAATGGATGAAGAGCCACTCTTTCAAAAATGCTACTGTTAATTGCATTTATTTAGTTATTGTATTTATTTATTTTAATGTATAAGTTCCATTTATATAAAGAGATAATCTCCTTATGTTTTTTTAAATCATTTAAGACAAAAAAAATGTAATATAGTGGCCAAATCAAAAATTAAAATATTCTTACATGTTCCAGTATGTACATGTACGTCTAAAAAAATGGGGCCAATTAAATATTGCTTTAAAAATTTAATATTATGCATGTACTGGCTAAGGTGTGCTTATTATAAGTTTCAATTCTTTATATATTTCTATCTATTCATTAATATACCATTTTATACTCATTTTAAATTTTTGTATTAATTTTATGGGTCAATGGATTCTTTTTTCTTCTTTTTTTCTTTCTCATGTAAATTCACGTTTTTTCTTCTTTTTTTAAAAACGATTCTTACAGTATATATAAATTAAACATGGCTTATTGTTAATTAAAATGATAAAAATGACTGGTACTATGTATAGCTACAATGTACATGTAGTACTTTCAGTACATGTTTATCAAGTTTCCAATATTATTATTTTACATGTACATGTATCTAGGTTCCAAGGTTACTTACTTTCTCTGCATACATTGTAAATTTTGGAATTGTCAAAAAATTTAACTATCAGTAATTGGATAAGGAAGAGATATTGATCAGGAGTGAGGGCGGGGTTATTTGATATATTCACATAGGACACAGCTCGGGTTATGTGATACTGGTATATTCACTTGGAGAAAACAAAGAAAACTGAGCCAAGTACTGTAAGTGAAAAATAATGTATTTTAATACTTACGGGTCATAAAAGTCTTCCTGGCAAACTTTCTTGCTTTTAGGGGGCGTGGTACAATAATGACGTATAAGCCATAGAATCTCATCGCGTGCCAGTGATAATCCGTGGAGAACAACAAGAATCTATAACAAGCAGTAAATTACGGTAAGTTTAGTTTAATGAAATGACTACTCAGTATTTTCATACCTTATCCTGATAATCAGTATCTACATCTGTAATATAAGTCATCCAATTGTCATGACAGTTAATTACTACCAAATGGAACTTTTTGTGTGTAAGTAAACATTAGTCAACATCAACAAGGTCAAGTTCACGATAAAGATCAAGGTCAAGTTCACAATAAAGATCAAGGTCAAATACAAAACCTTAGGTCCAAGAAGTCCAGGTTGATCAGACAGTATAAGAGCCATTTCATCCAAGGCTATCCTTAAGTAGTTTCTTCTTTCCTTGTGGAGTGATGCACTAAATAAATAAAAACAAAAATGTGTAAAATATTGATTGAATTAAATTTTTATGAAAGAAATCTTCCTTTTCTCAGCAATTCATGCTATATTTAAGGAATACGAAATGCCTGTGCGTGTCTTGCTGCTGTGAAATAAACACGGTGGGAGTAGAGTAGAGCATGAGAGAAGTTTAAGAGGAACATACATCACTTTCATAATGGCTGTCATCTAATTTGCATAAATTAGAAAATGGATCATTACAAGAAATCAAACTCAATCAAATGAAAGAGCATGTTCCAAATAAGTAGTTTTGTGCAATGTTTAATTTTTAAATTAAAATCTTGTAGAGTTATTAGTATTTTAAACTTAGAAAAAACATGAAAACGGGGCCACCAAGCTAAGGCCAGGGCTTCTTTTTCCATACAAATCTCTTAAAATTTAAATCACAATAACTCTGCAGCCCTTGATGATTTTTAACTCAAATTTGGCCAGATTGCTTATTCTGTTATGCTCTTTTCTGTGAGAATAATAATTTCACGCAAATATTTTGCTAAAAATTAATAGAAAAGCGAGAATTCACCTTTATGAAAGTGGTGTATGAGGCGTAGCCAAGTGTTTGTCTGACTTCTTGAGTGCTCTACAACTTTCAGAGTGTTTATGTCACAGTAGATAGACACATTTGTGACCATAAGTGACCATTTTACATGTATATTGCTTTTATAAAATATTATTTTGAAGCAATGACACTCATGTTGACCAATCAGAGTGCGTGTTACATTTGTATATCTTAGATACACATGTACTTTTTAACGTATGCTACATGTAGTTTACATTTTGGGACAGATGAATGCAAATTAAATTATTACTATTTATAAAATTAATAAAAACCTGTTTATGATGTGGTTGGATGCATCCTGGATGTCCTTTACTCGCTTGTTGTATCTGTTTAGAAAAACAATCATTCAAATTTATTTTAAAATAATATACAATAATAAAAACTTATTACCTCTCGTAAAGTATTACACTTAATGTGAATGACAGCTGTAAAGGGTCCAGGCAAGATAGTAATTCAAATGGCTTGCACAATGTTACTTACCCTTTCATTCCATCAAGCAGACTCTGAATCTCCTTGTGATAAACAAACACTTCATCCCTGAAGAGTGTAATGCAAAAACCATCCTGTAAAGACATCTTCCAGATATCTGTCACCCCTGGCATGGCAAGCTGTTGGTGACACAGGGTGTAGCCAACTAAAACATTTAATAGAATTAATAAATTTGCCAATGACAATTCTGATATTAATGTTATTGCTTGATTGGGATGATGGATCAGTAATGCTGAATAATTATAAAGATAATCATAAACAATTCTGATGATAATTGAAATAAACATTATTATGTTTGTATACATGTACTGTATGTACAGTGTAATGCTGGGCTATGATGATGACAACAATAATGATCATTATGACCATGATCATTGTGGCAATGATGCAGATGATATGTGATGATGGTAATATCAATACCCAGTATTAATAATACTTACACATTATCCATTGTTGAATTGTGCTCATGCTAAGGTACTCTACTGCAGGCTGCCAAAATAAATTGAAGAGTTATAAGATGCTTTCAGTTCTTGAGTGGTATTCTAATTAACTTATAAGGGGCCATTCATTATTTGTCAGGTGGGGGCAGTGAGATTCAGGGGGAGGTTCATGCCGCGATCATCCAAAATAAATCAGAGCTTGAGGAGGGGAGGTTGTCATCTGAAAAGAAGCTTTTAGAGGAGGGGTCAATAAAAAAAAATGTTAAGGTTTTTTTACCAGAATGCCTTGTGAATTTTCTTTCTTATTCAAATTTTTATTCTCTCATGAGAATAGTAAGACAATCTGTACTAATTAACTGACAAAAGAAAGTAGGCAAAGCATCTTAGTAGTGGTAATAAAATGACACCATCATATATGCATGCAAACCAAGCTTACATTGTATTGCATGAAACTACAAGTTAGGGCAATTTAATATACCGGTATACAATATATCTCAATATACAAGAAGTTCAGGGATCTACAGTATTTAATTTTAGCCTCAACAAAATGAGTTTAATTACATAGTTTCCCATCTTCTTATTACTCCTAATAATTTACTTGGAAAGAAATTAACCTGAGAATAGCCACCAACATGTGAATTTTCTTTCTTATTCAGATTTTTATTCTCTCATGAGAATAGTACCGTAATAGTAATAACAATAATAATAATAATAGAGCGCAAACAATAAATCCTTCAAATAAAATTGTGTGATAGTTTTTATTTATTGATTATTAGTCACTATCACTCAACCAGAATAGTCTTAATATCAAAACACAGGAGACATCAAATACCTAGGAGACATTTTTTCTTTCTTTTAACAAAGAAGGCACCAAACCAACTTTAAACAAAAGATGTCTCCTGGGTATTTGATGTCATTTTAAGTTTTATTTTTTAGCACAAAATGTTCACCACCAAACAACAGCAAACAATCATATGAAAAAATAGCCAAACATCATTATAATTATTAATTAATTAAACTCTGCTGGCAGCTTGCTCCTTTGCCACTTGCAATATGGACTGATTCCGTAATGTTCACCCATGCCTCCCACACAACAGTTTATTTTTTTCTGTGACTTTGAATTTATGTAAAGTCAAAGTTACAATTAATCTATAAGTGTGGTTTATACATGAGTGTTTACAGTACTACATGTAAGCACATGTATGAAAAACATGTGTACTCATCTCTGGCAGAGAGAAACTAGAGCGATGCAAGAAATGGGTTTACTTGTCTTTGGCAGGATATGGATTAAGATACAGTACAATGCATACATGTTTATTGGTACATGTAGGAGATTCTAGTCACCATTAAAAATAATTAAAGAAAAATGTTGAGTATCATGCGATCACTTACTACATCACTCATTGCAGGGCTTAGCATGGTAGCAGGTTGACTAATGATACTCAGAATCTGACTTTGACGCCACTATAAAAACAATGAAACAACTGTTACAATAAAGATCAAGTACATGTACATGTGCATGTATAATTAGAGATTATTACAATGTACATAGCAGTGCAGTCTATCCAGGTGATCTCGATTTGACAGGTCTTGAAATTCTAGCCAATCAGTGTGCGTTCACAGATTTGATGAGCGACCCATTGAAATTTAATTTGCATGAAAAAAATTCACTTTGATATATAGTTGTTTCAAGTAAAAGAAAACAACATTCCTTGGGTATTTCCTACTTGTTATCGATGGAATTACGGGATAAATATTTCTACAATCCTTTATTAGATGTACATGTAAAGAAATACATTTACATACATGTACATGCATTTACGTTTTAAATGTCTTTCCATATGGATTTCTGATACAAATGCAGAGGTGAAACTTCAACGTGTTGTTCAATCAATTTTTTCCTCATCACTCAAATTCCAGTTGACTGCATTTACATTTGTACAATGTAATGCAGTACTGAAATATTGCTTAAGCCCCTTAAACATCCTTATAACAAGCAATCTTACATCAGCACTGTCTAATGATATCTCCTTTTCAAGAAATCATTGTTTATGAACTTTCATTCTCTCTTCAAAAATAATATACGGTATTTAAAATAAGACAACAAAGTGAGAAACATTATGAAAATATGTGAAACAACTCCAGCTTATGTTTATATTTTGCTGCCAAAAAATAGTAGAAACAGTGTTTTTCAGCTTCAATAAAGAACTGTACCATGATTTTGCTCATTTTGAGGCTGTTATTTTGTCGATAAATTACATGTATATTCAATTGAACTTAAGAATGGACAGCCAAAGAATAACAACAATGCATTGCGCATCTATTTTGAGATCACCTAGATACATGTAATACTGTATGTTACGATATACATTGTACACTTCCGGTTCCGGTTGTGGGGAGTATGTAAGCCATGCGCTTAGGAAATAAAGACACACTTCTCGTCGTACTTAGTCGTGATAACTTGTTACACTGTATGAACAAACACATACAAAGTCATGTCCTGTCAGTGTTTTCCCTAATAATATTAAATCTGTTTGTGTGGTAATTTACACATCATGTCGGCTGTTTGTTAACAGGTGTCCAAGTCAATTTAAAACCATGGATACCTATATTACATGTAAGAAAGTATAATTTTAAACAGCTTACGGTACCTACATCTATTTATTGAGATAATTATAAAATATATAGTTATGAAAATGTTTAAATTGGTACACACAAAAAAGTTCTTGTAGGTACAATGTACATGTACAGGTACATCAAAGATATATTTCAAGAGTTTGATATCCATGTACATGTGCTGTACATAATTGTATAGTGGGGATCTGTGGTTTCCATTAGTATCCTTGGATTTTGCAAATTCGAACTGCTGATGTTTATATTGATCAATTCCATTTATCCTCACTGACCGCTTACCATGCAATGATACATGTACCATACCAACGTGCACATTCATGTATATAATATTATTGATAATACAATTTTACCTGTTCTCCAGTCATTGATTTTCTGAGAAAGATTTCATGTAAGGATTGTAAGGCTGTAGATACTCTCTGTAATAAGAAATACATGTATAGCATTGATGAAAATGTTTAAAGTAATAAACAATGAACATGTAGTAGCTATCCTGGTATACATACATGTAGGTATCATAATGGATACGACTCAGGTCACTTTTCCTTTCATTCATTCATTTTTATTTAAAATTTAATTTCAATCATAGTGTCAATGGTATTAAATGTATGAGCTATTTAAAGTGTACATGTAGTTCTCTAGATAAGCCCAGAGCTGCTATATGTACATGTAGAACAAACAAATGAATAAGTTTTAAACCAAAAAAGGGCACTAGTTCACCATATATAAGATGATAATCATAATTATAAAGAAATAAATGACTATGTAGCAGATAAAGCCAGAGGCTTATTTCCAATCTGGTCCTCGATTCAAGATCGAATTAGAATTTAGGAATGTTGATTTTTATGGAGGAAGGAAAACCGGAGAACCCGGAGAAAAACCCTCGCAGCAAGGGAGAGAATCAACAACAAACTCAACTCACATGAAACCAAGTCAGGGAATCGAACCCGGGTAGCAGTGGTGAGAGGCAAGCGCTATAACCGCTATGCCACCCATGCTTCCCAATATCATATAATCATAATAACCATCATGAATAATTAATGAGGAAAACACAATAGAAAGCATAACCGTGAAGAAGGTTGTAATTCTGAAATTATACACCTAGACGTTTCATAAGTAGTTTACAACATTCGCGTCCATGTTGTATCAGATCTACAATCACTTGCCTTCGGCTCGTGGTTGTATATCTGATACAACACAGCCGCTCATGTTGTAAACACCACGTACAAAACAGCATGTCAAAATTCATTCCAATAACTTCAAAGGGATGGTAGCTCTTACTATAGAGGGCTATGTAAGTTAATTAGGGTTTCATTCTTAGTACATGTACCTGTTGGTGAGGTACAAATTGTTCAGCTAGCTTTTTCAAAGGATTTTCATAATCCAATATCATCTGTCCAAGTCTGGGAAATGATTCCTCACTGCAACAAAAAGCAACAAAGGCACAAAGAAGGTCAATTAATGCTAATTACATTTGTATACTTCTTTTTATCAAAAAGGCAGTATATGAAACAAGGTACTGAGAGTTTAAATCAGCAAAATACACTGTATACATGTTTATAAAAATAACTACGATATAACGTGCGCTCTAATTGGATAAAAGGCTCCTAAAACATGGATGTTTCTCTCAGAGCACAGAAACATGCTTACGTGACGTGAGCACGCCTTGTACAATGTAAATCATTCATCTCTCAAAACTTTCAGTGTTCATAGCTACATTGTACATTGTTTTTATCTCTACTCATATTAGTTCATTCAAAGTTTTCTGTTGTAGGCACTTTTTATTGTGTTTTTGACAATTTCTTCATATGTGGTCAATACGAAGTTGATCTTGCAAAATCATTTACTTCTGTCTGTTATAGCGTTGTTATTTTATAAAAGTTTTACAAATTGCTTTTCCATGTTTCTGTGCTCTGAGAGAAACAGTTCCAGGCAGGGATGTTCGTAGCCTGCGTCACATCCGGACTTTTCTTGCGTATAGTCCGTCTGCGAAGCAGCGACACAAACCGTGTTCTGGACCCCACGCATCGTACCTGGATTTCAGTACGCGTTCTGATTGGCTCTTTCTTACGAGTTTGCTGATTGGCTTTAAAAGTACCCTCCCCAGTCCCCACTCAAATGTCAGACCGGTTTGGTTTTGTGTCATCGATTTCACGTTTTGCCGGCGTAAAACTCGAATGTTCATGGCCGAAAATGACAATAATTTGTATTTTATGTGCTCGCGAAATATCAAAGCACTATGATCGATATTTTGTAGAAGGAAAGTCTAAGTTCAATGTGAAATGTTAGTTGGAAAGTCTTCCATTTGTTTGCAGTAATAGAAATAGCGAATATATATGCAAGTCGTGCGTTCAAATCATGACGAAGAGACGAAAAGTGATACAACAGCAACACAAACTGGAAATCGAACTACGTGACCTACACGAAAAGAATAATTTCCCTGTGGTTCAGACAAACCAAAAGAGGGGTTCAACTGAGGATACCGACTGCGTAACCCCTAAAAAAAGTCGTATCGAAGGTAATGCATCATGTGGCTTTTCAAGTTCGACTCCTCTTCGCACATGCACAAGACCAATTCCTGTACTAAACAATTCTTCGTCTCCAACAATTCCCGCTATTCCTCCTTGGCCTGTGGCGCCAATTCATCAAGCAGCCCCTGTTAAGTCAATACGTACAGAGGTGTCCGTGAAGGTGAAATGGACGTTCAATTTCGATTTCCAGTTTGTGTTGCTGTTGTATGGCACTTTTCGTCTCTTCGTCATGATTTGAACGCACGACTTGCATATATATTCGCTATTTCTATTACTGCAAACAAATGGATGACACAAAACCAAACCGGTCTGACATTTGAGTGGGGACTGGGGAGGGTACTTTTAAAGCCAATCAGCAAACTCGTAAGAAAGAGCCAATCAGAACGCGTACTGAAATCCAGGTACGATGCGTGGGGTCCAGAACACGGTTTGTGTCGCTGCTTCGCAGACGGACTATACGCAAGAAAAGTCCAGATGTGACGTAGGCTAGGATGTTTGGAGAACACTTGAAAAGTTTGTGAACCTTTTCTCGTGTTCTCCCAACATCCTGCGTCTTTCTCTCAGAGCACAAAAACATGGAAAAGCAATTTTTAAAGCTCAAAGAAACATGTATGTCATGTAGAACAAGTATTTAAAAAATGACATCATAAACCTTCTTCCGTTTCGCATTTCAAATGCATGGTTGAAAAGTCCTAAGACTGACTTTCTGTCATCTACACGGGACACCATGATCATCAACGAACCAAATGTAACAATAAGGTCTAAGTACGTCTTGGTTAAACCAAAATTCAGCGTCTGTTAACAAATCACAAACAATTTTCATGTGCTATTATTACTTACTTATGGCATTGATACAAAATACACTTTACATAAAATGTTATAAATTTATACAAAAATTAATGTTTAAAGAGGTACCAGTACATGTATGTATGCTTACAATTTCAAAGTTAACAAAACTTGCATCAATTGCTGTCAACAGTTCACAAGCATGATCCTATAACAAAGAATAATGGATTTAAATATTGGGATATTTTCCTTCTATTCTAATAATTATATTATATCACACACTCACAATGGTTGATTTCATGCACTCATAATATATGTGTATTTTAGGGTTTTGAAATTCAAAAATATTGTCACCTTTTGCAAATGTTTTCATATTTTATGCAAATATACATGCAAATCATTAAGAAAATAAATAACTTTTCTTTGATTTATTTTGGAAACTTCTTTATAACATACAAATTACATGTATTTTACATTTTAAATGTCTGAAACTAAAGCAGATTTTAGCAATACAAACATGTTTACAATGTACATGTACATGTATGACCCACACTTATTGTGAGTTGTTAAAATTTGTATGCATGACCTTATTAATAACTATGGTTAAACAGTTGATGATGACCACCCCCTCCCCCCTATTTATGTCACCCAAGACTGGTGCATCTGCATTTATACAGTACAAAGATGGCACATTAGATGAAGTACATTTGTTGTTTGTGCGTTGCTTCAGGTGCGCGTGCATTTTGATTCAGGTATTTGCTGGCATGATTATTATTTACTATAAATGTTCCTTTAAACGTTTTTTGTAACTAGCTGAAGAAGGCCGAAGGCCGAAACGTACAATGAATTTGTAGCAGGTACCAGTTGCCTGTCTTGGAAACTTTCTATTCAATTATCATTATAATCTACCAAAGACGGACTTGGAATCCAGTACTAACGGATCCTCGTGACTGTAAGTGATTGTTGGCCTTAGACGATTGATTCACATTCAACTTTATGTATATATATATATATATATAATTGAATAGGAAGTTTCCTTCGGCCTTCTTCATTCAACTTTATATATAATACAATGTATATACATTCCTGGTATTATTATATATTGTACTCAGTACAATGCAAATAATTCTGACAATACGGGTGTGGCAGCGTTTTTTTCAGCGGAAACAGTTATCTGCAGGTATTATCTGTAGAAGTGCCCGTGATCTAACAGCGGTCTGGTTGTTATCTGTAGCAAAGAACTAGTTGAAACCAAGAAGAAGAAGCTCTATTTGCAATTTGAAATAAAGATTTACTTATTCTGGATGTGAATTATTTGGAAAAACCATAATTATAATAAAACAATTATTGAATTTGGTTTTTGTGATCCTCAATTATCAAGGTCTCGGTAAGTGTTATCATTCAGCTTCTGCTGATAACACTTACCTCGACATTGATAATTACGGATATCACAAAAACCTCATCCAATAATTGTTTAATATACAGTACCATCCCCATATCCTTATTCACTTAAAATTGTTTTCTACAACTGAAACTTTTAAGGTGCTTGCACACTAGGGGTCATTTAGCAGGAACATGTCCCAGAGACATGTCGCAGTAATAAAATCCTATTCCGTACATACAAGGAGACATTTATAGCGGGGACACGCAGCGGGGACATAATCAAAACACGCACACACATTGGAAATTGCAGCGAGAACATGTCT
>JAUUIK010144808.1:0-12537 GCA_032270385.1 Urticina crassicornis | reverse complement strand
TTTGGTATCAGGTTCAAGATCTTCAATTGCGCAATTGAAGATCTTGAACCTGATACCAAACATATAACATCTTTTTTTTACACTTTTCAGAACCTTTTCTGCGCGCAGCTGTTACTCGAAGCTCATATTTCAGCTTATCGGCTATCAGTCATTGGGAGGGGAGAGGGACTTGGAGGCTAGGAAAGCCGGCGACCTCAGGAGGAGGGGAGTGGGGAGGAGTAGCATGATTTTGACGGCCATAAAAATTTACAACTCAAACTTATTTCCAAAAATGTTCCAAGAAACTTATATCCCTTCGACGAGGGCTAGCTTTCTCAGTTCTGCCGCGGATTAACTGAAAGTGCGCAGCTATTAAGTACACTCAAGAGCCCGGCACCGCATTTTCCCGAAGCTTCCATGTTACCCATCCGGCCATCTATCCCGTTAACCAAATTATTCTTAAAATTCTCCATAACCGGTGTCCCGTGGCTTGCTGTCAGGGTTTTGTTTCGTAGGGCGCGCGAGTATATCAAAAGGGCGCAGCGCAGCTAATTAAGCACTTACCAGTTTCCTTTTATTTCCTAGTAAACAGTGCTTAAAATTGTTATTGCCATCATTTTTAAAATGATGTCAGTAAATTATTACTGAGGCAATTGCGCGAACGTTCGTTCGGACGAACTCAATTTGTAAGTCGGTAATATATACTATACATTAACTATAAATATATATTTATTAAAAACCTTTGGAAATGTAGGATCAGTGTATAATATTAAAAACACTGTTTTTAATGCTAAGGTGTAAAAGCTGTTTTTTTAAAAGAGATGTTTAAAAAAAAAAATTTAACATCGAAAAGGCTTTTGGAAGGAATTTGCTGTTTCATGGTTTTCCTTGGAAACCAGTGTACTCCGTATGCGCTTGCGCGTGGAGTGCTTCGATATATTTTGACTTCAAATCCGAGACTGTAGTCTTCTGTAGTTCCCTTAAGACATATAAGCGAGGATCTTGTTTACGTGTAAACAGAGAACGCTTCTGCCCAAATCTTTTTTTTTAAGTACTAGACATGATAAGATAATAAAAATCGCTTTAAATAAGGCGACTCCGTGGTGGAGTTTATAATTATCATGTTCCAAAACATGTCCAAACCTAAGGCACACCGAAGAAAAACAGGTATTGTCTGAAGAGCATATATAAAAACATCTTGCCAAAGCGCCTTCGATCAGGCGGCAGTATACAGTCTATGAGGAAGAGCTGCTCAGACACAAAAATACTTGATTCGATTCGTAGAACTTTTAAATATGGATTAGTGGTTCATGTTCTCTTCAATCAGAGTGTTTTCGCTTTAGCGCTGTCGTTGCAAGGAACTTGGTGGGAGATATTTTCCCTATTTCAGATTCATTTTGCTAATGGATGTTTGAGCGAAATCAAGGATTCCCCGCCTTTTTGTCAAAGCACAGACAAACCGCCTTGCACAGCTCGGTGCACTTTAAAAACCTGCTTTGAATTTAATCAAAACGATCTCAGTTAAATCCATATAGTCGAAGCTCGCGATTATATGGACACCCGCGAGACTGGGAAAAAAACGACGAAACTTTGACACAGACCCCTACTTTACGATACAGAATTTAAAATAACATTAAAGAAAATTTAGGGATAAATAATATTGTATTATTTTGCTGGAAACAGACAAATGACTTAGTGAAAGTACGAAGCAACAATGTTGGTGAAAAAACCGAGATCGCAATCGAAATTTGTTTTCAAGGAATAAGATTATCTTGGTTCGATTCGATTTGAAAAACTAAGATCTTGAATTAATTCAAAAACTAAATAGATGACATTCGCATTAATGGCTTTTATTAGTAGCGTGAATTATTTAATTTGGGGTCAATTTAATTGAAGACATACAATTTGAATCCTATTGTAGAGTTTGGTACTTGCTCTTTTTAAATCGTTAACCAATTCTACGTTTTTGTGTTTGTATTTAAAAATCCCCAAGGTATTGTTTTGCCAATATGGCGAGCAGCACTGGTCGTTAGCAGAGGGGAGAGGAGGGAACGTATTCACACAATGCCACTAGCTACACTTGGAACTAGAAATTTGAGCAGATGAAGTAACTAATTTAAAAGTGTTGTTCAAAAAATTTACGATATCTTCCGGTAGGATCAGATCGGAACCCTATACCTTCCTCGAAAACGAACTAAAATTAATCATCGACGGCATGAACATGCCGACTCATTGAACTCAGATCGAGTGTCACAGGCGAGGATTGGCTCGTCATACTCGAAATAATAAAACCAATAGCGAACAATGCGGGAGAGCAAGACTTGTAGGTTTTAATGTTTTCTTTCTGAAAGAACGTATGTTATTCAATGTATTTGGATTTTAGTTCTGTTACTGTACCATTTGTTATTTGTTATTTCTACCACTACCCCCTCCGCGCCACACTGCGTCCCACCCACCCTCCCACAAAACAAACCCGGCATAGAGTAACCTAATGAATATAGACTTTAGTCACCAGAACTATACCATCTTTGATTTGATTTCATCGTTCTAGATGTACAACACGTTTTGACTTCAAAAACAAATTTTGTTTTAATTTTTTTCGAACCAATCTAATAAAAATAACAGAATGTGTCAAAAGAAAACTAAAAAAAAGAGTTATATTTATTTATAGCTTAGTAAAAAAACAGAACACTAAACAAAAGCACTGAAAAGATTCTGTTATTTTGAAATCGAATTGACATTTTTTTTCTTTTTTTTTTATTGCAAAGAAAATTCAATCATGACTCGATATTCTCAGATTTCACTACAAAAGCCTAGAATTTTGCATAATAATTCAATGCGTTTTTCTCTTCTTTTTCCAGTGGATTTCCGCTCTCAATTAGCCAACCAATCAATCTCTATCTCTACTTTTCGATATAGTTTACCTTTTCGTATAAAGGTTCAAGGGCTTTATTTCTAGAACTAGCTGATGCCATACGATAACACGAGGGTCCATTTTTCTTTATCGATGATTGACACTCACTCTACAAGTGAACTAAACAATCTCTACGTATATATATATATATATTATATACCATATATACACTGTATACCATATATACCATATATATATATTCACATAAAACACAAAAACAACCTCATCTTCGTCACGTTTCTGAATTCACAAATACAGCAGTACCAATATTCTTGCACGTTCATCTAACCATTAATTATTTTGCTTCTCATTCGGTCATATTTCTAATATATTTCTAATATATATGCGTATATATTTTTTGTTGTTGTTGAAAAAATTTGATAAATTCAATTATTCTCTTTAATTATTTGACTTAAACGTTTTCGACAATTTGGGAGTTTGCTACTTCTTATATTAATCTCATTTTTTATTGAAATCGAAAACAAATAAATAAGTAAATAACTGAAACAAATTTAGAAAAGGAAAAAAAAAAAAATTATCGAAAGTTCCCGGTTGTGTATCAGGATATTGGCTAATTCAGTCTTCTTGATCAAAATCACAAGACAAAGCACTGGTTGTGTATTTTTAAATGTTTCTGCCCCAAGGAGTTTTCTTTGCTATCGAGCGAATCAGAAACGTGCCCTAATCCGATGTGCACTTATCATTTCGATCAAGGGTTTTTTTTTAAAAGAGAAGGTAAAAATGGCATAAATCATAACCCTGGATTTGTTAGGGGATCAAGCCTTAACTAAAAGCGGATGGCAAGCAAGAGATGTGGAGTACAAATTGTCGAATCCGACAAATATCGAGCAGATTTCGGAAGGGAGATGCCGATGACACTTAAATGACATCCCTTGCTATTACAATGGAATTTTAAAATTTTATTTTGCTTTGTCAGTGAGGCTTTCGGTGTATTCATGTTTTTTCGTGTTCCACTATTGTTGATATCCAAATATTTGTGCAAGCCTAAGGCTAAAAAGAGCTTTTAATAAACAATTTCACTTGTATATAAAGTCAAAATCTATTGAAAACATTACCTCAATGAAAATAAATATAGCCTAAGCATTTTCTTGTTTGTCTGGTTTCTGGAAGAGTGAATAATGCGAAGTCCTAAGAATTGTGCTCAACGGTGATGTGATCCAGTTGATTCTCGTAGATTCAGGTGACAAGCGATTTTTGCGTCGAAAAAAAGGATCATTCTTCAAAACGATTTTGGCGTTGAAAAAATACCTCAGTTCTTAAAACAGAAATGCCAGGCAAATCCTAAAGTGCTCTTCGTACGTGCGTACTTCCAATAAACAAAAAACAACACACTCAACATTGTATTTTACGTTGCTTTATTTAACATAATTGAACGAAGCATACATTCCTCTTTTCACTATCTGCAGCATTGGGAATGGAATTCATATTTGGCAATCACTTAAATGGATTTAGAAACTTTGAGATTTAGTACAATGAACGTCCAAATAGCGCTCATCATTGCAAAGACGGCCGCTTATAATATAACTATTTACACTCGTGTCAAAATTTCCCCTCAACGAGAGGCTATACGTTTTCTCCTAATAATTTCCAAATATTTCCTTCAAGTGAAGAGCAAGAATCAATCTTCTCCGAGAAGAATACATTTCTTCGGATTCACAAAACTAAGCAAATATATTCTTCATTTATAGGATGATTCTATTAGAACTCACTAAATATTTCCAATAATATAATATAGTTCTGAATAATTTTTTCTTCGATCCTTTCGGATCCATTAAACTCCAAGATATTTCTTTATAAATTGATAAATTTAGATATACATACATAGATATATATATTTATGTATTGTTGTTATTTTCCGCAGGAAAGTGTTGCAATATTTTGGCGTAAAATTTTGGGTCGTATTCATAAAATGTATTCGTAACATTTTGGCCCTGGTAAACAAAAACGCTTATGATAATAAAAGTTCAAAACGCTTTTTGAAAAAGCTCAGTAAGGAGTCCTATTGTGTACTCCCATAAGTGTGAAAGAAATTGGAAATAAATTGGAAAGAAAAGAGATTTGGTGGGTCATACTTGTTTTAGAATTATAATGCGTGTCTCAGTAACTCGTCTTGAACGTTTTTTCTTAATAAACTGGAAATGTTTCTTTGTTTGAAGTTAAACTCACACCTTGTCCATCATAAAAACTGTCGGGGACCGTATGACCGCAAGAGGGAGGTCTAATACCGTTTTTGAAGATGCAAATTCGTCGCTTAATGAAAGCAAAATTGCCAGATAAATGTATCTACAATTAGGGCA
Organism: Urticina crassicornis; assembly: GCA_032270385.1. Taxonomy (NCBI): domain Eukaryota; kingdom Metazoa; phylum Cnidaria; class Anthozoa; order Actiniaria; family Actiniidae; genus Urticina; species Urticina crassicornis. The sequence continues at coordinate 7,326 of JAUUIK010144808.1, read as the reverse complement.
AAAGATGCACAAATTCATGCTGATTAATAAGCTTTTCTGCCAAGTTTAAACCTTAGCTTGTAATTTATTACCATTTTTATTCCTGGGACAGTACTTGATTGTATGAGATTCGTTCCCCGATGCCTTGCACAAAGGGCAGGTATATGCTCGTAGAATCGGGCAAGTTGTGTTCCCTTCTCCGTCTTTCAAAACGTGACTCGAATAGACTTTTTTAGTTTCACCATTATTCCTGCAGAATACGCAAACATTGGCGTTGCGATTCTTCTTGTTTTCGCGGTTTTTTCGGTTTCTCGCTACTGTATCAATGTCAGTTCGCTTTAAGTTTGTTAGAGACCTGTTTGACAGCGTGCCAGGCGCAAGCGATGATCCAACCGCCTTGGAAGTAAAATGGTTCTCCAGTTTCATTTCGTACTCCGCGCCGAGTCCACTAGACCCAGAGCTCGAGATGGAATCAGGATCTGAGCCAATGCTATCCCCTCTGGATCGATTGTACGTAAACTTGAAGAATTTCTCAAACTCATTGCCCTCTTCGTCGCAAAGTGTAGTGTTCTGAACCAAATGGATTAAACCAAAATAGTCACGAAAGAGATGGAACTCAGTGCAGTCCGCTAGACCAGATTTCAGAGCTTCAATGCTGTTTTCATTTAGTGCTCCATTGCTTCCGAAAATATCCCCGTTATAAAATACGCTGAGCATTTCATCCCCCATGTTTCCTCTTCGCTCTGTCGCAGCAAATGTTTGCGGGTTGAACTATTGTGCCAGTGTTTTCTTGAGCTCGGTCTGATATCTGCCTCTGACAGGCAAAAATCCTTGTACTGCACACTTTGAAAGTGGTCTCTCTCTCTCGTGGGCAAGTGAGGAGTAAAAACATCGACCAAGAACCCAAGAGCTGCTTTAAATGCGGGCTCTCTCGTTTAACGCACGTTGGGACCTAGTTATGGTCCCTTTTAACCCTCGGCAGCTGGCGACAGCGCTTTTGCAAATGGCTTTGTCAGTCAATCAAGAGCGCGTGAATAGCTTTCAAAAAAGACGCGCAAAGCAAGTATAAAGAGCACCTAGACACATGTGGCACTATTGTTGCTATTGAAATGAATTATCGAATTAGCCAATCGCAGGGCGTCTTGCTTGAGTGGTATGACCATCGGCAGCGTGTTTAGTACGAGACAAAAAAGGGTTTCCTAAAGCGAATGAAAAATCCTTACGTTTATTGGACAAAAGGATCTCGCTGTCAAACGAAAGCATGTTCTGAACGTTAATCGCATCTTAGAATGATTTAGAGTGCTATTAGAGAATTTCTATGAGACAAAACAAGAGCAGTACACAGTGAAGTGACATTGAAAATAAATCGGTAAAAAATTACTCGTAGATTTAAGCGAGAACTCCAGGCTAAATGTCCAATCTCTGATGTATTCATTCGATATTGTCATCGGCGAGGAAAGAAACAGCACGCGATGAAAACAAACACGACGGAACAACACAAACGAGTCATCGAAATCGAAACTGGTCTTCGAGCTGTATGCTTTTGTAGAGCCAAACTACAAGTAATCTAGATCGTATTAATTATTCTGTTTAATGACAACAGAACGTTGTCCATTTGTTAAAGTTTACAGTCAATTTAAGATACAGAATGCACAGTCAATTGTTTATTTGGAGTGATGGATTTTCTGAAGGCTAGGTTTGAGAGAGTTTTCGGCGGCGAGAGCGTTAAGGTAAATTCTGCGCGAATTCATGCTGTGTTCATATGGAGAGCTCTTTCCGGCCACCAAACACTTAGGCTGAATTCGAAGTTTCCAACATGAGAAATAAATAGAAATAATCCAGGTGCTTTTTATGTTAATAAACCCGTATAACAATCGACAATAGCACTCCAAAGAAGGTTCCTTTTCAAATGAGGCTTAATTTAAAATTGCTAACAAAGCGAATAAATGTTCAGCGCTATATTGTAAATTGCCCGTGAACTTTAGTAAACTACGAAAATGTCATGATTGGCCTCCTGGCAGTGAAATGGGTTCTTACAGAATGAACAGCCTGCGTAGAGGAAGAAAAAGTCCAGCTACAATTTTAGGCCAGCACACAAGAGGAAAAATATATACTAATGTTTTGGAAGGTTTAGTCGGTTAGGTCATCAATATATCTTTTCTCTGTCTATTATTCATATTTTTCTACTTTTCCCTTCAGGATATCAAACTAATAATAAATATGCAGTTCTCCTTTTCTCATTTCCGTGCTTATAGAAAAATACGACTAACGAACTAGGACAATTCGCAAACAATTTCCACCACCAGCCGTATAGTCATTTCGACCGAGCTCAGTGAAACAGCCCTAAACTCGTTAAACCCTGGCACACTGAACAGTCATCGAATGAAAGATCTAATTATCTCAATCGAAAAGGATAAACATAATACGATTTAGCAAAAAAATGAGTCCTCTGGGATTTATAACCCGCCTTCAAAACAATGAAAATGTCGTTGTTTGAATTCAAAAATTCACTTTTAAAATAAATATGAACCAAAACTCCTCAAACAAGTTCATCAGACTTGTAATAAATAAATAAATAATTAAATAAAATGAACTTGTGTCTACTGTGGAAAATCGTTTATTTGAAACCAAATCGATAGCAGTCGGTGAAAATGAAGAATGAAAATGATAGTACGTTTGAGCGCGGATACAATATTTGTTCGACAAAATGGGTAGACGACATCTCTTGCCGGTTGGTGGATCAGAATAAAATCCTGAGCGCTATCAAACAAAACGGTTTTAGGATCAAAGATAAAAGCTTTCCTATCCTAAAGACCTTTAGCAAAATCCTTTATAATCTGCTATAAAAACCCTTATTTAGTGTGGACATTTTTTTTATAATTCAAGAACAAATGTATTTTTGGCGAATCATTACATTTATATAACAAATCTAATTTATCAAATTGTGACATTTTGAGTACGTTTTGAAACGCTTTCAATCCGAACTGCATGTTCAAATAATTATTGTTGTTTTCTATGCAAAGAATATCGCGTTGTTGTATTGCTTTTATGGTTCTCATCCGGTACTCTCAAAACACAAAATTAAAAATGCAAACGCCAAATTGGCACTGAACTGATAACCTGAGCGAATAATCCTGGCGATCAGTATCATCGTTTCAAGGTTATCAAATCTGAACATATATTGATGTGTTTAAATAGAAAAATATCCTCCAGTTTGCGAACGTTTATTTTTTCAAAACCTATCAAACCTATTAAAGGTTAGTATTCTGGTCTACCGGCCTATTTGAATAATGACATAGTAGTCTAGTCATGCTCAAAGATCCATGGGCTCCTAATAAAGTCCCCCAGCCCAGCTAGAGCAATATCAATCGCTAGACCTTCGAGCATGGGGTCTTGTAGGATAGGAACTTGTCGACTGACAAATTATGCTCCATTTTCGATCGTTTTGATGTCAAACCGATTTGGTGTGTGGGTTTCTTTTACTCAAAAGGGTAAACAAAGTCACACAACGATAACATAAAGTTAAAGAAAGAACCCTTATAAGGGTCACGTATAGCAAAACATCTGTCTTGAAATAGGTACCAATCTTAATCAGATACGGCAGACCATGGCACCAATACGCATAGATGGAACTTCAAGTTTTAAATCTTTGGTATTTTAAGATTGACATTTTTGATAAAGGAATCAGTAAGCGCTTGAAAGACGGTGTTTTATCTTAACTAAGTTTAAGTGAGATGTCGGGTTTTTTTTTAAACTTGAAGCAGATGGAGAAAGAAAGTTTTGTTAAGCCGGTCGTACGTGGTCGTATTGTTCGCGTAGAGAATATAAAGTAGAGCGAGAAGGAGATTATACTGAATCGGCTTCCTTCTTCTCTGTATTAAACCAAATCCGAAAAATAAATAATATATTGTTTAAAGTACAACCTTATAAAGAGGGGATCATTCAAAAAACTTGTACAAATACATAAAAAGGAGAAAAACAACACGAATTTCACGATTTAAACAAAAGAAATTGAACATTAATGTATTTATCATTTAAAACTAATACTTAAGGCATTAAAGGTAACAAATTTGAAAGCTAAGCTTAAGCCGGCTTGTTAAGTGAATGACGTGAGCGAGTGCTTAAAGAAAGTTGGTTATATATCGTATATCATGCACATTGCTATTCGCACGATTGGTTTCCATGAACCATGGAACGTTAGCTAGTTTGGGTGGCGATAAGCTACAATTATATCAGGAAAGCGGCAAAACCAACAAATTGCTTCAAGTCATTAACTAGTTAGAACAGTGGTCAAGTGGCTTGCACAATTAACGTCACGGGTATCTTAAATACCGTAAACATTCAGAGTTAGGAAATTGAAATGCACTTTGCTCACTATGAGAGCGATATGTTTCCATTCATTAAACAAAGCCTTGTTTCCTCGATCAGTACCAGATGTATGATTGAATAAACAACAGTTATTAGACCTGCATTCATTTTTTTCCCAGCTAGTGATACGATTCAAATGAAGGATACTATAAAGAGACCAGAAATAGAGCTCGGCGGTACACCGTACTTGGAAATTAAGATAAGTTTGATCAGGGTGTTAGATCCACGCCAAAAGTCCCTAAAACACATCATTCCTAGTATTATTCACTTGTATTTAGATAAATATAACTTGAATGACGATTTTAAACCGGTTATCATTGATTAAAGCTGAGTTAAGAAAAGCCTGTAAGTGACAGCACTTACAAGTCCTCTGATTGGATAGCGGTGTTTACTCAAAACGACAGCTGTGCAAAGTCAAATTAAACTCAGTAAAAATCGCTAACATGAAATTATTTTTGTGAATAGAGTCATCGTTGAATAGTTTCTATTCGATTAAAGTACATGCTAGCTCGCTCGTGTCATAAAATGCTATTCAGTTTGAAATAACTGACGCCGTTCACAGGGCTTCTGAGTCCATAAAATCAGTACTAGGCCGGGCCTAATGGTGAAGTTTTTCTAACCAGAAAAACAGCTGTAGAACTTATACCTACAGTGTATACCAAAAAAAGGAAAAACATTATATGTATATGAACCCGTGATCAGCGATGCCGCGAAATTTAAGACTATATATATATCGCGTTATAATATTGATAAATTTGTACCGTGACGTTGCCGAATTGTCTATTACAAATCTGTATCTCAGTATATAATTTATAATTCGGTATATACATATAATCACTGTCTTGTGTGTTTTAGCGAAAACTAATACAAAACTGTATACATTATATATAAACATTCGTTGAAAAATATACTCAGGAGCTAGTACTTGTATAAATGAGGTATTTGACCATGTTTAACATGAATAACTTATTTGCCTTATTTCTCTACAAATTTTAAAACGAAGAACAATGGAGACATACACACGCATAAATACTGAATAACTTCCCATTAATTACTGAACTAGGAATCTGAAAATGTAGAATGGCACATATATGTTTCTTCACGCGAAATCACGCGTGATAGTATATTTCACGCAATAAAACGAACAAAAACACGGGTTTTGAAGAACGAAGTGGATTATCGGGAGTTAAAATTCTCCAAGGCCATGAACAAAAACGCCAGAATTTTAATCTGCAATTTGAATCGTTAGTTGAATCAATCTGTCTAGCTTATAAAGTATCCATGAAAGTCTTTTCATGTTTTTGGCGAGGCCATATCTGGTTAACAATCTTTGGGATCAATTTAGAATGACTTCCCATGTCTATAAAACTAAATGTACTCAAGATTATCAAGTCATTTTACTTTAATATTGTACCTCCATTCGTTTATTGTGTATTTTATAAAGACAACAGAATACTGTTGTTTGTCTTGAAAGTATAAATTATTCACTATCCACATGGAATAATAATTAGGACAACTACACTGAAGGAAGGCACCAGTCGGCAGAATATTGATATACTAAACACCGCGCTCTGAATATTATGAATCTTCTTTTTGAGAACTGAAATAACACAAACAGTCATCCAATATCACGTCAGGATGTATTGAGAGTGATCTAGATCCCGCACTCTCCTAAGCTTAAGTAGTTTTTATATATTCTTATGGTCGTTTTTTATCATCGTGTTGACTTCCGCCTTGAGAAATCCCCTTTGTTAAAAAAAGTTTCAGTCTTATTTTTGTCGTTTTGCTTGAATTTAGTTGGAATTAAAGTATAACTGTTGACCGCGTCTTGAGGACGGATCATTATTGTGAGAGTATTTTGTTAAGTTGTAAACAGGATGGTCATTAAATTGAATTTATCCGCGCCCTTAATAAAGTGTATACTTTTCAGCAAATCTGTCGTTTGAGCTCACTACATGCATATCAAATTTCTATTGTCCTCAATTCTTAAATAATTTTATTCAAAACTTTATTATCAAAGATTCTTTATATATTCGTGTTTGGATGTGTTTATCAGGTTTACAGTTAAAACTGAACATATCTTTAAAAATTAAGGGAAAAAATAGGACAAAAAAAAGGCTAGGGACTTTTTCTTTCATGAAAATAACCTCAACAAAGACTTCAAATTATATAACTGGTGTTTCTATTGTTTTCTATATTGCGGTTTTAGTTTAAATACCATTATTACCATTGAAGTTGGATTGCTAGAGTTTAGCAACACGAACCAAATAATATTTTAATATTCCAAATAATCGCCCAAGAAGGGTATTTAAAATTTCCCCTTGAGGCATAGTAATAAAAAACACTGACAGAACTGCATGAGCTCAAACTGCTAGAAGCTTCGTCATACCAAACGGCTCAGTTTCAAAATCACATCAATGTCATTATTCATAAAACTGATGGCTGATGTAGGTTTTTGCCGGTCGATATGCACTTTTTGGTGAGTGACTGATTGACGGTTTTCTGGTGTTTATTGATAGCATAACAATTAAATCGTACGGATTATATAGTCGTTCACCGGCTTCGGAGAATTAAGTTTCTAAACTAAGGTGTTTTCCACGTTTCAAGTGCTGTATTGTTTCTGTGTGAACCAGCCTGAGAACGAGTTTATTTTCAAACTTTCAAATAACACGAAAAGGAACGAAACACAGATAATATATGATTCATTTCGTTTTGAACGCCGGATTCAGTTCTTTGTATTCGAAGTTCTAAAAGAGAAAAAAAATATTTCCAAACCCTGAAAAAATCCCGTGATTCGCGGATATCTTTGTTTGTTGGTGACTTGCGCCTTTCGATTGGAGTAACTGATCATCCGTCACGTCTACGCCCATAGTTTATATATATAATATATAGATATATATAGATCTTACATTTTAGTGCCATTTGTCTCCTACTTTCACCTTGTACATATTTTTAGTTTTTACTGATGAAGACCGAAGG
>JAUUIK010144366.1:0-12569 GCA_032270385.1 Urticina crassicornis | reverse complement strand
CACACGGCGGCCATCTTGAAAAAACCTATAGTCTTTCCCCCTTAACCTCGCTTTGGAGAGTTTTCAATCGAGGCCAAGGAGGGCAGAACAATTTATTTTATTCTCCTGGGATTAAAGATGGTGGCGTGCGATTAAAGCCCATGAAAGGCAAACGTTCAAAAATTCAAAAAAAAATTCTTGATCAATATTAAACAGATTTTTCTCAAACTTTGGATTTTCACTAATCGTAATATGGCCTTTCCAGTGGTGGTATAAGTTGTCGCCCAGTTGGCTCAGTTGGTTGAGCACTAGTCTGTTGTGCGGGAGGTTTTGTGGGTTCAAATCCCGGCCACACCAACACTCGGGGTCTTTAAATAACTGAGGAGAAGGTGCTGCCTTTGTGATAATAACTCAACTGTCACTCACCTTCACATCTTTTCAGATAAGGACATTAAATCGTAGGTCCTGTCTCCCTACCCTTACCTAATTTGCAAATGGGGGGCATTAAAGAACTTGTTGAATTCTTTGCATAAGAGTAGGGGATTGTCTCCCGGTTCAACAGCCTATCCCACTTGGAGGCATAACATACTAATGTACTAATTCCTCATGATTCCTCAGCTGCTCGGCTATCAATGTGCCATATAATTAATATGCAGCCCGAAAAAGCCCTCCACTGGTAGTAAAGCGCATTGAGACGTGTGAAATATGCTGTATAAGTATCCAATTATTTAAAAAAACGTGAAATCAAAATGCTTTACTGTTTGTACATTGAGACATTTGTGAAATGCACTATAAAAGAAATGTTCATCATCATCATCAACATCATCACCATCACTACCTTAAGCTAGGATGTTCAAAGGTTACAATATAACTTCCATATTTCATTTCACAGGGTGGATAGTTAAGATGGAAGTAGATGAACCAACACAACTTGATGAACTCCTGGATGAAAAAGCTTACAAGGATTTTTTGGAGAATTTAGAGGCTTAATACTGTGTTAAATGATTAGACAACTTTTTACAACCATCAAAGGTCTGGATAAATAGCCATCTACTGGATTCTCTCTTGCTGTCATCCAGCACCATAAAAAGACTGAGAAAAAAACAAGGAAATAAAATATGTGAGACACAACCTGACCTGATGTAAGGGCCTTTGCCTTACTGGATCGTGCTACATACCGAAGAATTATTAGTTTATAAGTTTACTGTATCTATAAATCTTGAATATTTTTCCTTGTTTTGATTACAAGTATCTACCACAATCCCCAGTAATGATAAAGATGGCAGCTGTACATTTACTTTTTGGCAAAATATAAATCTGCAATTGCCCTATTTCATTATTACGTCACATCAAAACAGTCTATTGTTTTAACGCTAAGGATTATGGTCGTTGGAGGGGGACAGAATGACAACAACACAAAGAAAGAGGGAGGAATAACAATATAATGCCGTAAATATTGAAGGATAAACATTGACACATAAAATATTTGTAAACTAGACAATTTGAAGTCCAACATTCCAAGAGAAAGAAGATTTTCATTGTTTTGGCGATTTTGTCCCCCATGTAAACAAGATGTGACGTCATTATGAAATAGGGCAATTACATTGCACTTACATTGTAGATTAACTGGCATATTTGTGTGTATGTGTATGCATAATAATAATAATATAATATAATAATATTAATGGAAGCTTACATAGCACTTATGCATATACATATATGCTCTAAGTGCTGTGCATGTGGTAACAAGTTTATTTTGACTTGTTTTAACATTTGAAAACCTCTTTTTTAATGTTTTTTAATCAGATTTGATGTTTTCTGTGTGCATGTTTTCAAAGAATTATGGCTAATGTACAAGTTGCCATCTTTTTCAGTACTGTTGAATGAGAAAATTACTTCTGTACTGGTACGACTGTTGTTGTGTATGGGTGTTTTTTTCTGGCTGGTTTTATGGGAAATGATTGGTTTATTTTTCCATATTAATTAGTAACCCTTTAATAACCCAAGGATCCTCCTTGTAATAATCCTTGGCAGCATTTGCATCACAGCCCCTAAATGTGATGCATCATGGGATACCTTCAGGGGAAAAGATAGCGCTGGGGCGTGCCATTTTAATGTGTATAAATCCTGTCATGCACTGTGTATCAAGATAAAGCCATGCGTGACGTAAATACTCATAAAGGCTGTTGAAGCATCATCCCTTTTTCATATGGTATTACGAATAGTATTTCATATGGATTACATGTATATGGTATTAATAATTATTACATTGTTATTAGAGTTATATTATTATCAAGAAATTATCTAGTATAAGTATAGTCTTGGTGCAACATCAATAATAATAATATATGACTGTAATCGATGGCTGCAACCTGCCTATATTTACTTATACCCTTAGCATAGTCTGTATTTTACTGCCTCCCCCCTATATGCATCACACTTCATGACTGGTTCAATTGACAGGATAAATAGCTAGTTTATGGTTACAAAATTAATGTTCAATTGATAGTTTGTGATATCATCTTTTCATGGACTTCAAAGAATATGGATATCAATTAATGTGTTTATTATTGTGAACAAGCAGTCATATGAACTGTGTGACAAAATATGAAATGAACTTTTAAAAATATTACGAAAACTCAATGATACACTGTTGTTTCTATTACAACCCAGATGGTGTAATCCGCATTAACAAACAGTTTCTCATTAGCTTCTATTGTTAGGTACAGCAATGTGGCTGCCATATATTTAGCTTTTGTTATTTTATTCACTTAAGAAGGACTAAAACCCAAGAATAAAGGGTAACTTCTTTTTTTTTCTTTAAAAAATAAAATAAAGGGTAACTTTTCATAGCAGCAATTATCTTGGGAAATGAAATCCATTCTCGTATATACAAAATAATTCATTGTTTCTGCCAGGAACATTGTGAGTTGTCTATTACTCATGTGTTTGTTATTCATATGCAGTTATTGGTAGAGTGATTGCAATAAACCCATGAAACAATTACAGTTTAATACACACTATGCATCATAAAATCTTTTGTTTCTTTGCATCTGATAGACACTGACTATTAGATTTTGTTTCATGGGTTAATTCTTGGTTTTCACGTGTCGTCAACGCCGACAGGTTGGTGCCCCATGAACAAAGGATTTCTCATTAGCGTCCATTGTTATGGGCACCAACATGGCTGCCATGTCTTTGTCATTTTATTCCCTTAGGAATGAGTGAAAACCAAGAATTGCAATCACTTTATGTAACACCTTCAGTATCACAACTTAATCACCGGTATCATCCGCAGGCCATTTCCCTTCACTGATGATGGACAGGCACCGACTAACAATATTAGGAGGAAAGAGACCCTTGGCCAGTAACAATGCAATTACTTGAGTCCCATGGGCTATTATTAATATTATTATGTTAAATTCATTTTTGTCCGACTTTATAATTTATTCTTGCATTTCCAACAAAAGAAAATGGCTCATTAGAAATCCCTCGAGATTAAATTTTGGTTTGTGGTCTGAGTTTTGACCTATAAATAGTACCTGCATGCTTTGCTATTGGCAAGACTTTCATGTAGCTACACAAATGTCCTGAGGTATAGTTTTCTGTATAAAGCAATAGAAATAAACAATAGAACAATATCTAGAGACAGCTACATGAAGACCTGACCGAGCTATTGAGGCTAACACTGACCAGCAGAGAACTTGAATTAAGGACTGAGAGGTTGAGATCAAGTATCTTGAAACCCATATATGCAGATTGGAATTCAAGCCTAGTTCATAAATTCCCATTTCCCACTAGTACATTTCACTACCTAAAATTCCCTTATAAGAGTGTCCCTTATAAAGGTAAAAAATAAGTCTCCAAACAGTCTTATTTTGATCTCCAAAATAATTATCGTAACGAAGCTTCAGCGATTTTGTCAAACTGACCTTTTAAGTATTTTACTTTCAGAAGAATCAGCTGAATACTTGGTGCGGGAATCGGCGCGCGGGTCAAGCGCGTGTCAGTTCCATAAAATGCCGCGCGTAGTCTGGTGGCTAATAGGGAGGGGTGGTCTATCGATCTTCAGAACGACGCCGTCTCGAGTTGTAGTCAAAGAAGACAACAGGGCCAGCTACCCTCTCTGAATTTCTCTCGCTTTTCACCTCCTTAACCTCAGATTCTTTAACTTCCATCGTCTAACGAAGTTCAGTCATGAGTAAAGAAGGAATAGTTGTCCAAAACTCAGAAAATCAAAGTCTAGAAGGGCTAGAAACGAGAGCGAAAGATGAGGTGGCATCTGCAAGCCAGGGTCCTGACGGTGGGCTTGAAGCCGGTGTTGCTGTAAATAAAGCGAACGAAAATGGCGAAAAAGATGTCCCTGAGCCACCGAAGAAGAAAGGAAAAAAGTCTAAACAATCACCCAAAGCAGCAGACAAGATACCAGAGGTTATTCCCGGCGATAAATATCCGTACGCTAGACGCAGGGGAATTCGTATTTTCTCTGATCGTGAAATAGAAGTGCAAGACGCAGAAATGACTAGAGAGTACTGGAGATTTTGGAATCAGACGGCCGAGGAGTTATGTAGTGATCGTGCTTATAATGACTGGGGAAAGAGGGATTTAAAGCTATATATTGACGCAGCTTGGATCATTCACAAGACATACCTCCAAGAGGTGACTGAACGACAGCTTGCAGAGAGTTTGAAAGAGCTACTGGACAAGCATGGTTACACCGAACTACCACCGAAAATCAAGAATCAAGATCAAATAGTCACCACCTCTCTTTCCAAGGTAATGCGAATGAATTTCTTGACGATTTGATTTCTTCCTTCGATCTCGGTTTCTGTTTCTTAGAGCCACGGGAGGAACCCTTCCCCTCATAAATGTCCACTTGTGTTGTCTTTAGAAACGCCGTCTAATTAGACAATCTAAAATACCTCTTTCTTAGCTGGCTCGAAAACCATTTCATGAAAACGCGTTTCTCATACAATCGACATTCATTGTATTTGCTTACTTAGTATAGTCATTTTCCATTTTCAAAGAATTTCGAGCTGACTTAGTTCGATTTAGTGACAAGGGGAAATCCACAAGGGGCTGTGCACAAAGCCAGATATATGTGTGCAAGCTCTGTGGGGTGTATGTGTTCCACGGCTTTTAGAACTTCCCCTATGGCTGTGACAACCACTAATGAAGCACGATCCCAATTTCACATTTAAGGAAAAGTTTGGAGGGAAATCAATGTTCATTATTCTATGTCAAAAGCAGCTTACAAATTTGCCCCTTTGTGACCTCACATTGCTAAAAACGTTTTAATACACTAATTAAAGCATGGCCATTATTTGATAGTTAGGTATTCCTATTAGGAGTGTGCAATATTTATAAACATTGTTTTAATAATGGTAATTTGCCAACCAAAATTCACAATATATTTTGCACCTTGCTTTATTTTATGAGCCAGCTGATCTCTGGTTTGCATTTTACATATCAATGGTTTATGTCACAGTGTGCGCTTCTATGTATATACAATGCTCTTGTCACTCATCCTTGAAAACACAGGAGGCTGTTACATTACTTTTGGTGAAGTTCCTCCCTTTCCGTCCAGGGCAAATAATTTTTTTGAAGAAATCCCTCTTGGAACCTATGTTCAATTTAAGGACTTCTTCTGGAAGTATATTGAATTTGAAAAGTCATTTCTGATTGGATCAATTGATCCAATCAGAGAGTGTGTGAGTGAAGTTCAAATTCATGATAAAATAGGTTCCCATGGGGATTTCTTACCAAGCTGGTAACTGTTGCATTTCTTAACCAATATGGCAATGTGGAACATGCAATACCGGTAATCATGCCTACTTGCCTTCATGCACCCAAGTGGTACTATCATGCCCCCAAGTGGTAATTGGCCAAATTATCAGAATTTTTGGGATCAGGTGTATATATAGCTACTGTGGACAGTTGGGGGCAAGATGGCTGTATTTCAGAACATAACATCCTCAGTAACTTAGGGTACCCTTAGTGAAACTTTGTATCTTGGTCTAGAAAAAACAAACTCCAGGACATTTTTCTTTAAATATTCCAGCTGAGTTGAGCTCCAGAAAAAAAGTCAAGGTCAACCAATCACATTTGAGAATTTTAGCAAATATTTTGATTAGCATTTCTCATACACCTACTCAGCTGGTGTTTTGGAAAATGTTCTGAGGTTACATTCATTGTGTTATATTAAATAAATAAAATAAAATTACGTTTACCCACAGAGTATAGAGACACTCTAGCGTAAGAGCTCAGCTTGTCAGAAAGACAATTTGCAAAGCATTGGGTAGTGGTAGTCAAATGACGCTATCATGCAAATACCGTATCCTATTAAATTAGATGAAGAAGGATACCTAATTATCTTTCATTGTAATACGTCAAAAGTTTCATGTTTAAACTGAACCTAAAGCCTGGTACACACATGCAACACAACCATAAGCACAAGAACATTATGCAAGCGCAGGTAGTACTTTAAGGTTAGCCTAATGCTTTGTTCTTCCCAAGTATAAAGGGCTTAACTAACCATGGATTACTATCTGCGCTTGCAAATGTGCTTATGCCTATGTCGCAAATGTGTACCAGGCTTAAGAGGCCTTGACAACAACAATAATATGGACAAAACAAATAAACCAATTTTTTTTTAAATCTCAGCTCCAGGATTCAACTGCCAACCTCAATCAGCTCAACCTGGAGCTAACAAAAATCCGTGGTAAGCACATGAATATTAAACAAAGGCCAGTTGACGGGTGCTACGTACAAGAAAAGAAAGATGATGACGTACGACAAAGTAACAAACAGGTCTCAGAGTTTGAAAAAAACCTATACGAAGGAATGTCAGAAGTTAAACGACATCAGGACTCGCTGAAAAAGGGTTTGAACAAACTTCAAAATATGCTTATCAAAGCGAAATTGGATCGTCCCATACAAGAAGCTGTGGCACAGATGTGAATATGGAAATACAGACTATATACTAGTTACATTATAAGGATGCATTGATTTTTAAGAAGATGTTTTTATGTTTGAATGCAGTCATAGAATCTTACTAAAAACAAGTTATTATTACAATAAAACAAAGTCGGTCTTAAAGACATTTGTGTAAGGTTACTGAAGAAACTAATTTTTCAAGAGTATGGACCATCTTACCGGTATGTGTGACATATTTAAATAATTGCCTTAGTTATACATGATGCTTTAAAATAGGAAACACGACCTTTAGTTATTTCTTCTTCATGATAGAAGAATAACGTCCTTGCTAAAGCTTTCGCAAGGATACACTGATATTACTTTCATGTTATTAATCGTCTGGGTTTTATAGCTGAGTATCGCATTATGTGCTTATTTTAAATTATGTGAAATGTGTGGAGAACACAAATGCATGACATTAAAAATAAATATAAAAATAACTAATTTTAAGTTTAATTATTATTTTTATCTTGTATGATTCCCAACATAACCTTTTTCTCCTAACTCCATTTAAATTGAAAATTACAAGACCAACCAACACAAAATCTAAGCTAAAGCAAACAACCATCTCCTATTTCTTGCCAGCCCCCATTCTGGTGTAATATTAAAATGAATGGACCCTTAGGCTGCATTTGTTCTTTATACCCTTGAGGGTGCAGGTGAAATTTGGAGGGATCCACAAATGCAGCCTTACATTGTTTATTTGAAGATAATCAATGGCGTAATGTCAGTAAACCTTGGCTTTGATAATTGATGCGCAATAAAAATCATTCAGATTTTAGGGGCTTAACATTGTTAATTGGGTGGGAGGGGGTAGTAAAAAAGAAGGTTGAAGCTGAACATTTTATACCCTCTTTAAAATTAAAGAATTAAATTAAAGAATCTTGAAGACTATAAAGACTCTAGACTTGTTAGTCAAGGACAACAGAACAGGTAGTTGTTCTCCTTAGTTGTTTTTTTTCTACCAAACATTTTTTTTTTTTTTTTTGTTCTCATCCTTTTCGACCTTGATTTTTCAGACAATTTTTCTTCCTGTTTCTCACCATTCTTCCCTCCAAAGTCTATTCTTTTCTGCTTTTTTGTACGACTAGGTACCCTGTTTATAGTACCCCGGCATACGACATACCAAATAAATTATTTGGGTTTTCTGGGTAAATTCTTTTTTTCTCCCTGAAGAGGGTACCGAATAAGAGCGTGGGTTCTCTGTGTATTTTGGTCACGTGAGCTCAAAGGCGGAACTGAAGAAGATGGCGTCTAATGTTATGTTGTATTTGTGTCGTCTCTCGATCCTTTTCCTTTTGGTTTGTCACTTAAGAACTGCATATAGTGAACAGAATACCGTACCACGTAAGTTTTGAAGTTCAGATAGTTAAAATAGTATAATCTAGTTAGCTCTCGTTGTAAAAATATTTGTATTTCCAAGAAATGCGTTGCATTTCAGCATTTTTCTTCATCTGTTCTGCAAACCATTCTTTTGCACCTCTTGAAGCGAATTTTGTCGTTAGATAACGACGTCTAGGAAAAATACAGTAAAGTCATCTTTATTGATGTGCATGGCTAGCTTTGCAAGTACAGTGTTTTGCAAACTAATAAGCTTCATTTTAATTTTTCAAACTTAAACTGAATTAAAGTGAAGCTTAAGTTAAAATAAGCTTACATAAGCTTAATTTTACATACTTTATACGTCGTGGTATTCTGTGTACATTCAAAGTACAAATACTGTTTTTCTAAATCAAGATAAGGCTCAGTAGGTTGCACACATGAAACTGCATAACTTTTATAATCTGTAAATTTTTATAATCTCTGTGTGTCTTCATCTGGCCACTTCTACCACAGGGAGCCCTAAATCGATATTTATTATTGAATTTTTGTATTTTGAGACCGAGTAAGCGAGAAAAATGAGACATAAAGCACTTTAAGACACTCAATTTGGCATGCCATGATTTTCCTATTTAATTTCAGTATGGTCCTTCTGTATTATACATTAACAAATGAGGAAACTTCACACTCAAATGGTTTACATCGAGAAAACAAATATACATGAAATCACCATCTTTTTCACTTCAAACCATTATGAAACTTGCTCAAAACATGCTCAAATCTTCAAATGCTTCAAGTCATGTTGAAAATCTGCTCAGTAGTGCTGCATGTACGACCAGCCTGTCGGTCCACAAACAGTCACTTTCCCACCCTAACGCTGGACTTTTTGGCATGCTTAGATGCAAGTAAACACAAGACAAATCATCCCTGTGGGGGGGGGGGGGGGTGGGAAGGTAACTTTGCTTGTCAACCATTTGAAAAATATGCGTCATTTTGGACAAGCTGAAGTTTCCTCCCTCGTCAATGTATATATAAAGATAAAGATTTCCTTACTTACAGCAATACCAATTGGGGGCAATACCAATTAGCATGAAAAATAGAACAAAGATTTGCCACAAATATATAGAATGTTTCAGTTTGTTGAGAGAGCAACCACTTAAAGTAAATTGTAAACAAAAACTGAAATGTTGTCACATATAGACAGTAAGAAATGAAATGAAATTAGTATGAAGAGAAGTTGTTGATTGTAAACTTCAATATTGCATTTTATTCCATTTTATTATATAGACAAGAATGTTTTACTAAAAAAATACTCCACTTGAAAACTGATACGTAACTACATCCGGGTAGTGGGGATAGTGATAAATGTCATTTTTATTTGTGATTTCTGTGTTTGTCTACAAATTAATTACACGGTGGCGCGAAGATATGAAGTTTAACTTCTCGTGTTGAAAACAATATTTCACCCATTCGCTGCGCTCACTCATGAAATATTCACCACTCAAAGATAAACTTCATATCTTCGCGCCGGCGTGTATATATCCTCTATATATGTTTACATTTGTTGTTGTAACTTAAGTAAATGAAAGTTGGATTTTTTAGGTGGATTTTTTCTTTACGTTAAGTCAGATTTGTTCTCTGAAATAATGTAATTGTCCATGTAATAATAAGGAAATTACATGATGATGTTAAGATATAAAGTTTATCCTCGAGAGTCAAACTTTTTCTGAGTAAGTGCAGCAAACAAGTTAAATGTTTGGACTTGAGAGGATAAACTTCATATCTTCAGTGTAATATCCTCTATACCAGTATATAGACATGTGCATAATTATATATATATATATATATTATAATAATAATTATTATTATTATTTATTTACCATAAACACTCATGTATAAGCCACACTATTTTTAAAAAAATTTTCGTTTGAAATCGGGGGTGCGGCTTATCTATAAGATAACTTGAAAAAGGTTACTAATATGCTAATTTTTTTGATCAAACATCGATAAAAGTAAGTATTTTACGAATTTTAAAGCTTTTGATAGCTTTAGTGGCTCCTAAAAGAGCCGCTTCCTTTCAGTATTACCGGCACTCAAATCTTGTTGGTGTCCAGTTTCCACTCCTATAAATTTTTGCCTGGCTGCTAAGTGACACAAGCATACTTTCAATCGTAAATTTTGACAAGATTCACGTTCAACTACAGAACAGTAAAACGAGAAGTAGATGAATTTTTAGTATTTAAGTTAAATGTCTTAAGTACTGAGCCTACATGTACATGTATGGTGTGGAGAGCTACAATAACAGCTACAATAACGATAAATTGTTGGAGTTTTGCGAGTAAACATGTCCCTCGAATTTTTTGTTTTGGTCAGGTCTGCCAACTTGAATTTTTCCAAAAAAACTTTTTTTACCAAATTTATACTTCCAAACTCGGGGTGCGGCTTATCTATAAGTGCGGCTTATAGACGAGTGTTTACAGTACTTATTTGAATTTAAATATTTTAATATCCTCCTTGTATTATGGAAAGCTATTTAGGAGCAAATATAAGATACTAATTGGAGTAAACCTACTATGTTACACCAGCAGCAACATGCAGTCTTATTAGGCATACCTCTTATTCTCAACCTTATAATCTTAAGTCTGGTCATTGTAAAATTGTTAAACTTAGTGGGGAAACTAAACGCTTTAATGATTTTGTCACAATTCGCTACCAAAACAACTTCTTATAAGTAATTTATAGTCCTTCTGGTTGATATGTTTATTCTATGGATTAATGTATATTAATTTTGTCTTTATATTTATTGTATTAATGTACTATTATTATTGTTGCTGACACCCTTGTAATTCAGTATTGTACTGCAATAAGGATTCAATAAACTATTATTATTATTATTATAACAGCGAAACCTACCAATCCTATACCAAAACTAGGAGATTCAACTACAGCAAAACCAACTACAGCAAAACAAATTACAGCAAAACCAACTACAGCAAAACCAACTACAGCAAAACCAACTACAGCAAAACCAACTACAGCAAAACCAACTACAGCAAAACCAAGTAACCATACTTCAACCCCAACAATGTCTACAGCGAAACCAAGTAACCATACTACAACCCCAACAATGTCTACAGTGAAACCAAGTAACCATACTACAACCCCAACAACTACAGCAAGACCAAGAAAACATACTACATCAAGTACGGGTAATTTTACCACAGCATCAACTACCGCATTTGCTCCAACTGCACGTCATATCAAAGGTATATGGTACCATATTGTAGATTTCATCATCATCACATATGCATTATTTTTGTACACGTGCTGATTCAGTGGCAATTTCTCAATCCTTACATGCACCTATCTTGCAGTAGGATCAGTATCAGAAGGCTGTATAAACTACTGTAGCTTGATCGAGCTTGCTTTTGCCTTTTTGACTGACTACCCCATTGTCAATTGGTTAGTTTGAATAATGTCAGTCGAAAAAAGATTTTATGACGTAATTTAAATGCCAGAAATGAGAAAAGCAAGTCAAAGCTGGTAACCACTGAACATTTTGGAATCTTATCTAATTAAAAACTGATGCACTGGTGAAAGTACTGAAATTTTTATAGAGAATGTATGGTTAATTTCACTTGAAGGGCAGGTCAACCCTTCATTTGCTGTAAGATACAAAGTCTTGTTAATTTTCTCTGATTTTAGAGATTTCAAAAAAATCACCAGTGCTTGAATTTTTAAGATAAATATCCAAAACTTTCTGTGGTTACTAACATTGACTTGCTCTTTCTACTTCTGGCATTCACAAAGTGCTATCACCACGTTATATGATTGTGTGTACCAGTATTAAGGTTACCCATAAATGCAGCTTATTTATGTGTTTGTTTGTATATTTAATCAATAATATGAACTTTACATTAGCTCCAAGAGTGATAAAGGGCTCATTTCAATTGTTAACCTAGTTGTTTGTTCTCCAGATTGTCACATTTGTGAAGAGAAACTTGCCTCGGAAAGGCACTACAAATGGGCTGCAGTAAGCTTTGATGTCATATTTGCCATTGGCCTCGTCATCATGACAGTTCTGTACTGCCGTCAAAGGAAAATGTACAGAGAAATGGAAGGGGATGGATCTTTGTCACGGCTCATTTAAAGCATCTTTAGAACAGAAGTGTTGATCACAGTAGTCTCAGAGCATAAGCAATACTATTAATCACAGGTATTTTAGCATTTATATTAAAAAGAGATGTGTGCATGCATGTCTACCAGGGGCGGATCCAGGGGGTGGGCGGGGGGGG
>JAUUIK010144255.1:0-12570 GCA_032270385.1 Urticina crassicornis | reverse complement strand
TCGAATGAATCCATCTGGCATTGAATATTGAACGCGTGCAAACTCGTGCTGCATTGAATCATGGGCCGTGGACATTTGTCCACGGCCCATGACTCTTTGCGCACTTTCAGCCAGGATGGGCGTCAGGATATAATCGGAATCACAGTCAGTCATCATCGATACTCCCTACACTTCATCATTAGATATATATGATATAATGACTGACAATAATATCAGTCACTGATACTGGAAATCGTTATATTTAGTATATAAACCCCTTCTGGCTCACTGGGATATCGGCTGATAATGTCCGAGGACTGATGAGAAATGGTCAGAAAAAAGAACATTTGACCGAGAAGCGAAGCTTCGAAGGCAAATGTGATATTTTGAGGGGAAAAATATTGCGTGATTCGATCGGGAAAAAATATTGCGGGAAAAATATATTCGGGAAAAAATAAACTTATATTGGGGAAAAAATATTGTGATTCGGGAAACGGATTCGGGATCACTTCGGACGAATATCACAGTTCCCTGAAACCTATATTCCCTGATACTTGATGACGTTAAGTATACTGGAAATTACATTCCCTGACACTTGATGACGTAAGGTGTACTGGAAATTATATTCCCTGATACTTGATGACATATAGTATACTGGAAAATATATTCCCTGACACTTCAGGACATGAAGTATACGACGTTTGATATTCCATGACACTTTAAAACATTAAGTATAAGGGCTCTGATACGTAATGATACGTTAAGTATCCTGACACGTTAAGTACTGTCCCAGGATACTTTAAATATCAGCGAGTGTCAAGAGCTCGTATTTTCCATGACACCCTTTTTTTCACGCAGTGCAATTAAAGCGACCAATATTCACCTCAAATAAAGAAACGGCTACTTTTAATATATGAAATGACAAGAACAATATTTTGATTTGATTCATCTTATATGCCAATAATAGGAACATTTTGCAGATTTTGTCCGACTGCATGCACGTCGAAATATAACCTCCCATAGTGGTTATACTAAACCATTAAAAGAATTAGTAGTCTTTTGCTTTATTTTGTTTATTTGTATTTAATACATCTAATAACACTGGCCGTCAGAATTTGTTTTGCAGCTTTGTTGCAATCACTCTATATAAAGCAGAATGTAAGCGAATATCAATCACTTGTAACTCAAATATAAAATGTCACGAGACATGGTAGAACTGCAATCGTATTTGCTTTACGATTCTATTTGATTTTAGCATAACCCAATCGCCAACTATCAGCAAACTCGTAGTCTATTTGGCTAGAAAATCATCTAATATTGTTCGATGACATCTACTATAGTCGGCAGCCCGCGCTAGTTGGATCACTTTTAAAAGCTCGTCTATAGACTTGAGAATGATTGATAAACTTGTTGAAATGGCCTGATAGACTATCATTGCAAGCTCAATTCAATCCCTACTTTATTTCAAAGGCTTGGCTCCGTTTCAATATGGAGCAGGGAACTGTAAAATTGTCTATTGTTTTAGCATTAACCAACCATTGTCCAAGTCTTAACATTAACACAAACATTCAAGGACAATAACGAAAAACTTAAAACAAAGGGTGTTTTGAAAACACACACAAAAAGCATTACAACTACATTAATACATTACTTTTTGATAAACATAACATTGTTTCGTAACACACATTTTTATTTGTAAATATATTATATTTTAGAATAATACGAAATGCCACAGCATGCAAGCGAGGAGATATTACCTAGTTACAGTAATTGTCTTTGCACTTAAGAGCACTTGCTACACAAAAGGTAAGCGCATTCGTTTTTGATTAGGCGAAGTTCGGCCATAAATAAAGTTTGGTTGTTTGTTGGGTATATACAGCGCATTATTTAATTGCTTCGCCTCCTTTCAAAAAAAATTGGCTGAGCAATTATTCAATAATTAATTGATTGTTAATTATTTTGGTTGGTTGACTTAAATGAAATCCCTTAAAACCTTGAACTGATCAAATATATGTACTTCTACAGATGGATCCAATTGGATTGTGTTACCTCCATCTGAACAGCCAGCACTTCTTGGTTCTACTATTTACATAACATGGCAATATACATGTCCTAATAATACAGTTTTGGGTGCTTCTAAGATAATTCACAATGGCACGGAGATAGCATATCGATACAGAGATTATCCAAAATATATCTCTATTAAAACAAATGCTCATTTAACTTTTATCGGGGGATGGAATATAACAATGCAAATTACAGAAATTAGTAAAATCAACAGTGGATCATATTGTTGTCATCTTGAATGCGAAAACTATCGAGAAAACAAATGCACTAAACTCATCACATATGGTTAGTTTATATTGACGATACCTTATTATTTTGTCATATCATATAAACACTTCCATAAAGTTTAAAGGAAAAGCTCTGAATTGACTTTGTTTTAAAAGCCCCTAACCCATCATCATGTACAGTTTCCATTTTGTTCTTTCTGATTATACCGATCATTTTATCTCTTTTATTTTTATTTTGTGGCAAATTGTGTCATATGAGGAAGTCCTACAAGAGCCCATTCACCATAAAAGTGCTTGTTCTTTAGTTTAATCATTTGCTCTAAAGGAGTCATCTAGAACAAGCACACAAACACAAATGAACAAATAAATGTATGAACAAATGAACAAAACACCAGCATATTTCAATTTTCTTTTTAACAGATCCGCCACGAGTTGTACATCAAACCCCAAACAAGCATCTAAGCCAAAACAACTTTTTATCACTGACTTGCAACTCCAGTGGAGATCCCAAACCTAATTTATTCTGGACAAGAAAAAGGTCAGACAGAATTTTAGCAAATTCGTTCCTTATATTTTTAAACATCACTGGTAAGGAATCCGAAGGAACATATTGCTGCCATGCAATAAACAAGTATGGGAACGATACTGCTTGCACAGTAGTAAATGTTACAGGTATCATTTGTCATTAACTTTTTTTTTCTGCAAGACAAGGTTTTTTGTATTGAATATATAGAAACTTTTCCTGTCCTGTCTTGGCTTTTTATTTCTCAATTTTTTTTTTGTTAAATAGATAAGGAAAACTATCGATATAAAAACACGTATAAAGAAGTTGTATTAAAACAGATTTCGTGTGAGTGAATGGCACGGCACGGCATTGGGGAAATCTGCTGAACCAATCACATAGCGTGTGAGTGTTTCTCATCCAATCAGAATGCTGGAACACGGCACGGTCGGTACCGTAAGTTTTTCACAGTCATACGAAATCTGCTCTATATTGCGTGTGTTCAGTTAAGATAACTTTTATTAATTTTAACTAATCTAATGACTTCTATGTTTTATTCTACAGAATATCAGCCAATTAACACTGTTTTAATAACAAATACCGATTACATCATAAGAAACAAGACTTTTCAAGTGTTGTGTTTGGCAGACGCGTCTCCTCGTGCCCATTTTTTCATTTATCAAGGGGAAATGAAACTTGGCAATTTCACATATATTAATGTCACTATCACACCAGGCAATGGAACGACCGAAAATATAAGTTGTGTTTCAAAGAACAAATATGGAGAAGGAAAACGTGTATATCTAACTATACCAATATATGGTAAGTATATACAAATCAAACAAGTAACCGTTTGCCTTTCGCTGCAAAGTTGTTGATACTAAATCTGTGCTTCTCCACTTAACAGCTGTGATCTTTTTGAGATCTTTGTCGTCTTTTTAATACGAGTTTTTTCAATCCGTATATCTACACCAATAAACAAAAATTAAGATTATAAGTAAGAATAAAAATATAACTAAAGACTGCTTCTGATTCATACAGAATTACCAGCTTTAATAAGCCAACCAAATACTACGAATACCATAACCACCAGCAACATTACACTAAAATGTGAAGCCACAGGCATCCCAGAGCCAACAATAACTTGGCTTGATGACAACAATAACATACTTCATCAAAAACACAATGGTGGCGTGAATGGACAGTTCCAAGTTTCGCTTAGCGGTTGTGAAAATATAATACTACGTTATTACTGCAAGGCATCGAATATAGTTGGAAGCGTTAGAAGTCCACTATTAACAATTCAAGGTAATGATTAAACTGATAAAACGATGTCCTTTGGGCCCACAAGTTTAACCTTGCATCTTTTCCCTTTAAGTTAACCAACAGTCAGCACTGCGCAGCTGCTGGGTTTTGTTTTCACGTTTTGCTTTGATGCCGACTTATGTTCATATGAAAACACATAATACTCATAATTTATATATATAAGTGATATTTCCATTACCACGAGATAAAGGCATGGGGGAATCAAATACTAGTAGTTAAATATTCGTGGGATCGCTTTTAAATGCTGAGCATTTATTTTCCCCTGAAGCCGGAGCAATCTAAGAAGGAATATGAAAATTCAAACGGATGTTTATACTTCAAAGAGGAATGATTTAGAATTCCATCAGAGATAAATAAAAAGTGTGATAACCAAGTTAAGTTTAAAATATTTTCGGACTTTATGACTTTCTTCGGAAACAAATTAAAACGTCTGCTTTATATAAACCGACGGACAATTAGTCCCACAAGTACTATACTTGGGCTACCTGTGCTTTGTTATGGTTAGTTAGAGACTGCGCAGAACGGAATGTTGGTCTCCTTTAACTAATTTTCACATTCCTATTCTTGGTTTTCACATCACCGTACCATGAACAAACGTTTTCTCGTTGCAACCATTGTTAGGTATACCAATATGGCCGTCAGCTGGTCTTTGTCATGTTATTCCCTCAGGAATGAATGGAAATCAATAATAAAGCTGCATGATTGAATCATATTGATCATAATTACATATTTATTTGTTCTCTGATATAGTGATAAGAAATTGCAGCTCAACTGAAGGAATTGTAAGAAATGGTATGTTTGTTTTTTTTTCTTTTCGTATTAAATAATAAACTTTATAGGGATAAGTCCTTGAATATACATAGGCTGCACAATGCTCACAATCTATTGCAAATAGCTTGAACGGTCTATAAGAGGGTACATTGTTGATAAACATTTGCTTTGTGATTTTAATATGTAAACCAAAGCTGGCAATAAAGTTTTGTTTTACGAGACAATCAAGCTATGTTTGACAGTTTACATAACAATAGCTTACGTCACATAAAATATAGCTTACGTCACATAGCTTGCAAATCTCGATATATAGTTCAATGCAATGTCATGTAGGACAAAACACGTTGCTAAGACACATTTTAATGTATTGGAAAGGAAATATTGCCAAGTATGCTTATTTTTTTTGTACCTACAGATAAGACCTAAAATATCTAAGACTTAACAATAACAAATTGACCAAACAAATATTTGTAAGATGTGTTATATATATATTTTTATTTGCCATGCACTATTTATTTTATAAGCTTAACATAAACTGTTATACCTATATGTCTTTTTAATTTTAATGTAAACTCAATTAAAGATTCATTTAAATAAGCATACGATATAAGTTTTCATAATTGTTTTAGAAGAGCAAGAAATTCCTCGTTCTTCATTTACTAAAACGATTATCATAATCGTGGTGATCGTTTCCGCTCTGTTTATTTTGGTCGTGGTGTTGGTTGTAGTTGTCATACTCTGTTCGAGAAAGAAGAAGCACTTGAAAAGTACTGTGCCGATACCAGGTAAATAAGAAACTCAACAACAATACCTACATCAGTATGGGTGATAAATTATGTATCTTAGCTCATGGATTTTAGCTGGATTTTACTGAGCTTTCTGTCTGTCGGTATATTTGTTTGTCTTGAATAATAATAATACAGGTAAATGTATCACGTATGCTTTAACACATAAACAAAGTATTCACTGTATATGTAAAATTGCTATAATGTTTTTGAATTTACAGATAACTCGAAGCGGAGGAGCCAAGTGTAAGTTTTGTTTCACTTTATTTTGGTGAAAGTCGATTAACCCTTTAACTTCCGCACTTCCTTCCTCTGTACTACTCTGTTGTCCCTAAGGGACGACGGTGCCACTTTGACCCCACTCTGAGCGTCAGAGGTTGTTGTTTGCCCCTGGGTTAAGCGCGAGAGAGGTATGACATGGCATGGCATGGAATGGTTATATAGATATAAGATCATTTTTAACGTAATAAATGTTTCATTACTGCAATCAGGGTAGGGCAGGGTTGTTTCGGCATGCCTGGCATGGTATGGTATGTGTTTTTTTAATATCTATATTTATAGGCAAAATCAGCAGTCAGAAGAAAGTCCTTATCTGGACCCGATCGATGCAATTCCAGTAATTAACAATCGCCAAACGCGGCCTGGTGGGAATTATGAATCTCCTAGTAATGCTGATTATGCCACCGTCGAAGAGACTGGGTACAAGAGGGATAGCAATACAAATAATTTCACACAGACGAAACATGTTGGTTCATCTGAAGAAGCTTCAAGGCCTACAAACGAGACTAGCAACATACCAGTTGATGATAGTGTTTATGCTTCTGTACTGAACTCGAGATCGCCCAAAACGAAACCTAAAGTGGAACCTGTGTACGCCAAAGTCAACAAAAAGAAAAAGAAAAAGGTTTGTTCTATTTGTTTGCTTTCATCTTATTTTCTATTTCGTTTTGACGTCGTGATACCACTACTACCCGAATCCTTTTCGTACTTTTTGTTATTCTAATTCACTCAATTGTCTTGGTACTCTCAGAGGAGTTTAAAAAAAAAATAAGAAGAAAAATAATTCGAAAAGGATTCTGGTAATAGTGGTTTCACGACATCATAAGGGGAAAGGTCCATTAATGACGACCTAATAATCATCCATCGTATTGAATAAATTGGTTTTCAAGTTATAGGATTAAAGAGCCTTTTTTGCTTATTTAAAACAAAGCCTGTTATGTTCTTGCACTGGTTCTTGAATCAATAGTATCAATCAGCCTTTTCCTTTGACACTTTATTTTGCTAATCAATAATGGTTAAACCCTGGCGTATAATAGAACATTCAAAGAACATCACTTGCACTTGATTGCGAATTTTACCTATATTTTAACCTATGTTAACATGTGAACATCTAGAAAGCTATTGGTCAAATCGCAATTTATACAATAACATAATCAATGTATTCTTTAATCCAGGAAAAAGCAACTGATATGCCTTTAATACCTCTATATGAAGAAATACCAAGCAAGTCTTCAGAAACTGCCTCTACCTCTAGCCCTATACTAACGCAATCAGGTCCAGATCAACATTTACATCTACAAGTTATAAGCAACCCATCCCAGGATAATGAATAGAATAACAAGGAAAGGATGAAGAAGAGAATGGATTGGATAACGATCAATCGTCCTGGTTCTCTTGGGCTTATTAAGACCAGACATTGGGAAAGCTGAAGCAACACTTCCAAGATGCTAAATCCGTTAACTAAACCAACCATGCATGTCCAGATTAAGATGCAATATTCCCGAGAAACAGACAAAGGCACGATACTTCAAGTTGACTTGGTTATATTGTTTCAAGATGTATGGATTACATGAAACGCGAAACACGAGTGTAAGAAATTGTCAGTGAATTGTTTCTCAAACGAGCACTGACTCTGGTTTGTATTTGTTTAATTAGCAAAAAATATATATTTCTTATGAACGTAACAGAAAAATAATTAATATTTTCAGGTTTTAAAATTTTCATAATTCAGTGCTCAGTGCATTAACCGTATAGCTTATAATTAGTGGTAAAGAAAGGGTTGAGTACGGGTCCGGGGTTCGATAAACATGTCATCTTTAGACAACATTTATGACTGCAAAGGAGTATTTATCGACTTCGCTTTTTTAAAGTCAATATTTTGTATCTAATATTCTATAAAACGCCATCAAGAAATACTCGAAAAAATGTGATATTTTCATTATAAAACCATTATTATAAGTAATCCTATACTTTATAGACCTCTTTGATATATTAAAATTATAACTTCAATCCAAGGCTGAAACAAGAAAATAAGAAGATATTTATTTGGGGTTCAGCCCGACAGCTTCACAGTCTCGAAGTGAAGCAGAATATTTAATATATCAAAAACTGGACCAAATAAATAAAACTTTCCTAATATATCGGTACCTTGTAATTTAATGATATTTTACTCTTGAAATTAAAAAAAAAATTGTATTGCAAATGGTATTTAATAAAGGAGTAATCAATTTCATATATAAAAAGTCGTGTATCGAATAGTAGAAGGTAAAACATAAGAACAGTGCTATAACCACGGACGTCTATTATATAGAGTTTGTTGAATGTCGTTGTTTTTGTTGTAGTTATTTTCTTTTTACTTTCTCTTATTTTGCTGCAACATTACTCTAAATCCTTAAACCACATGCTAACACAGCAGCACATTCAGTAATGAACTCATCAGATTATTTCATCTTTAAATTAATAAATAAGAAAATGTCGTCAATTGGAACTTATATTTAACAGTGAATATACAGGGGCCGCGCAACAGGGGGGGGTGGGGGGCTTTAGCCCCTTCAATAACTTTTCCGTCGTTTGAATTTATTTTTTTTGCTCTGGAAAATATTGAAGTAAGCTCTGCTATCCGGCTATTAGCCCCCCAAATATAAGTACGCTGCGCGGCTCCTTTGGAAGCTAGAGAGTTATAAGAAGGGGAGATGCAAAAAACGTGGACGATCGTTGTTATATATGAGTTCCGAATAAAAATGAAACATAATATCAAGATATGTTTAAGGAATATAAAACGGTCTAATTCCTGTGATATAAATACGATGAGAGTTGTAGAGCACGAGATAAGTTTAAGAGAAACACGAGGCGCATATAGCCGATTGTTTCTCTGAGTTTCCTAGTGCCTTACAACTTCGAGAGTATTTATATGACAGTAAATTACACAAGACGCCGTTTTATATTGCGTTTATAAAATGTTAAAAAGCGAGTGAAATGTACAAGTGCACGCAGAAAAGATCTGTTATTTAATCTAGTCTCTCGAGTTGCAAACGTTCTACCAATCAGAGCGTTATATCTTACAATTTTTTTTAAATATTACATATAATAGATAGAAATGTAATCAGGAAAAATGCAATTTAGAAATGATTATATTGATTAATGTAAATGATAGATAATAATTATGTTATTACTAATAAATATTAATTAGCATAGCAGGCCCTTCAGGAAAAAGGTGTGTCCCACATGCAGTACCGGTCTCTAGATGACTTTTAAAAGCAAATGCTGATTAAATGCACGAATCATGTGACTAAAAATGTTGACAACTTTTATTACCGATTCCGGTTCCAGATTCCTGCTATTCCATATTTCGGTCAACCGAAACAAACAGATTATTATTCCATATTTCGGTCAACCGAAACAAACAGTCTACCTTGATCGCGATAGTTATAATATTTTGTAAACCTTCAAAGAGCAAAATGCATCCCGCTCTAATAATACTTCTTGTGATGACATCACATTTCATCCTTTGTACAGGTTAGTGTCGAATGGTAGTAGGACTAGCTAATATACTGTGAGGGCGATCGAAGCAAGGGTAGATAAGTTTTCGATTAGACAAATTAAATTAATTCAGTCTTGTAATGTGACCAACAAAATGGCGAGCACTGCTGGATAACAATGGTGAAGGGAATCAAAGAGACTGCATGAATGTGAACCAAAGCTATATATCTTCTGCTTCTAATCTGGATGATATAATAGCCATGGCATCGAATGGGTTAAAGTTAGTGCTTCTGATTGCTTTAGATATAGGTTTTCCTGCTGACTCTCAATGACGTGCATGATCAACCACTGCACAGGAAATTAAAATTAAATCTTATGGAAATTAAAAAGGAATATAAGGCACAATCAGGAATAAGACATGGGATAAGACATGACGCCATTGAGAAGCTCTCCATTTTCGATACTGGCTGGTTAGTGGGTAATGGATTATTTCACTGAGAGGAGCCGACTCCTAGGAAAAACAAATATGTTATTGATTAACATTTTTAATACTTGATCAAGCATGGAAAGTGTGAGACTAATAAGGCTCATGAACCTAATAAATAAGTAATAGCAGTGGTCGCAGCAATAAACGAAGCAGGTAGCATGTTTGATCAAATAAACTATCGTTAAACATTTGTACAAATCAAATATAACTGGGTAAATTTTTCAGTGATAGTGGCCAAACTTAGCACTTTAAATTATTGTACTTCAAACACTAGTTGATCAGATCACACGTGAAGTGGATCGACATTTTGTGAAGCTAAAAAAGCCTAGATTGTAATTCTCAAACGTGTCTCGTGTTCTCCCAACATCCTGAGTGTTTCTCACAGAGTACAAAACACGGAAAAGTGATTCAAAGCCTAAATAAAACCTACACAGCTTGCATTAGATTTTGGCGAGAAATTTAAGTGATTTAGAAATATAACCAGGAAAATAATGACATGAGTTAAAAGATCACGCTGTTGAATCTTTGAAATCGAATGCGTATTTTTCCTTAATTTAGATGGAGCAATTACTTGGTTATATTCGGATACTACAGTGAATTTCATCCAAGGTGAAGCTGCACAACTGAATTGGAAAGTTGATGTTGGTTATGGCTGGACGTGGGCATCAGTTGAAATTGCAAGGAGAATAACAAAAGGAAGTGCAAAACAAAGTCTAATCAGAAAAACAACATAAACGGGAACTACTGTATATCTAAAAGCAAGAGCTGCAGACATGACTTTAGATATTAAATCTACTTCGAATATCGTAAGCGTTACGTTTGTACTCAAAAATCTGAAAAGGATTACAGACGAGATGTTCTATCAAATAACCGTGTTTAATAATAACTTCCAATCAGACGCCGGAAGATATACAAAGGTGATCGTGCATGGTGAGTAATATATTTAGCTGTCATATAAACCGAATTCAATATGGCTGCCAGTCATTCTCCAGTCCTATTAGAGCAAAAGAAAGCCACTGCCATCCGAAAGAGCACTTAAAAATATGTAGTTAGTTATATATAGATAGTTTGAAATTAATAGCACATATTGCCATTAAGACTGAAATTTCAGATACAATTTGGCAATCATGACTGCATGGCTAGCTTCTCTTTCCCCACCCCTCTACATTTCGAAAACCAATAACATTCACTTTACTAGTTCGAAATGTTACTCTCTTTCGTAAATATCTCATATCATTTTGAATGACAAAGTTTACTCCTCCTCAAATTATTAAATTTAACGCTGTCAGTACATATTAGCGTAATGTACTGAAGGATCATGTTCTTTTTAGCAGCCTGGTTTTTACATCGAACAACCATTTTTGATCGTTTATCTCTCTCTCTCTCTTTTCTTATTTTTTTGGAATACTGAATTTATTTGAATTCTACAATTTTAAGTATATAATTTCATTTCATTTCATTTCAATCCATTGCGTTGCATGCATAGTGTAATGTTTCATAGTGTTTTTTTAATGAATTTAAGTAAAATATTTCACAATTTTACATTTACATTTACTGTACCCTTGATTTTTTGTTTACCTCCCAACAGTTCCACCAACCATTAAAAGTCCCTATCACAGTGTTGTTACAGTGAATGAGCCAAATACTGTTCAACTGCTGTGCAGTGCTACCGGTAACCCTCGACCTAAGATTACATGGACAAAGAATGGTGTGGCAGTTGGTAAAGGAAGTCCTTACACTACTCCATTTATTATGAGGGGCGACAACGATCAATGCTACATATGTAAAGCAAGTAATGGTATTGGTCAATACAAGAATGAATGCTAGTGTGTGCCTTAATGTTCAATGTAAGTACTCTTTACTTATTTACAATGTCTTCAAACTTCCAAAAAGGTCTAAGTTCCTGCCTTCACATTTATGACATATTGACAATAAACGGATGGTTCACTAAATGGTCTGTGGAAAGTGTAATGGCTTACTCATAGCAATATATTAATTTTGATTAATTATTATGGCTGTGTTGAGGAATTTTCTTCGAGCTTATTGTAATTGTACGTGCTTTCTTGTAATGCGAAACTACTAGAAAAAACATAAAACGCCTTGTTTTACGATGATAACCGATAAAGCCAAAGGCTTGTTTCCAATCTAGCTGGTCCTGACGCCGATTCATGATCAAATTAGAATTTAAATGTTTTTGATTTTTGCGGAGGGAGGAAACCCGTAGAGCACGGAGAAAACCCCTTGAAGCAAGGGAGAGAATCAACGACAAACTCAGCTCACATATGATACCAAGTCCGTGAATCGAACCCAGTTCACAGTGGTAGGAAGCGAGCGCTTACACCGCTATGCACCCATGCTTCCAAAAATCAGTCTTTACGACATACACATAAAAGTCGAAAACGCAGTTCACGGTATGAACGTATATTTTGATTCGCTGTAGTTAGATTGTTTAGGAATTTGCAAGTCTAGATTATATTTTTATATGCTAAGTGAGACCAGTGTCAAATAGGATAATCAGCCTCTTTCTTTATTGTAAATAGTATCGTGATTCCCTTTATATTTCTGGAGTAAGCCACCGATTATTGGTTTTCACGTGACGTCATCGCCGCCATGTTGGTGTCCCATGAACAAAATATTTCTCATCAGCGTCCATTGTTAGGGACACCA
>JAUUIK010144144.1:0-12578 GCA_032270385.1 Urticina crassicornis | reverse complement strand
CAATTGTTAACAAGAACTAATGCTTAAGGACATGGTCACGTGGTCTTCAATGGAACATTACTGGAGCAAGCTGAATAGGTCTATGTGCTCCTATTTCTTTTGTTTATCCAAGGATCGCTCGAGGAGGCTCGAGTAATAAAACGACACGCATGCGCAACATGCGCTCGTTTCAGAAGACTGGTCATGAATATCATTTGAATTGTTTACAGAAAAACAATGTCAAAAGTGCTTTTGTTAATTAAGTCTACTTTAGAAACTTTTTTTAAGGAAAATTTACGTCAAAAATACATGTTTTCTGTGTTCTCAATTTTTTTACGATTTAGTGAAAAAATCTCTGCTTGAGAATTAACGACAAATTGTACTTTTTTTGGTTGAAAAATGACAAACGTTAAATAATGAACGTTTTCTACTGTGATATAAGGTCTGATAAACTACTGGTAATATCTTTGCAAAGTCTGTTCTTCAGAAATACCACGCCTACTTATTGAAGTAGATTGTGTGATAGGTTCAAATGCACTTGTTTCAGAGCTCATCTTTACAACAGACGTCTGGGAGCTGTTTGACTGTCGTGAGTAAGAAAGGCTGTTGATAGGCGAGCTAGGCATGTAGGGACCATGAGGTATACTACGAGGATGGTGTGCTGCTGCGACAGACACGTATGCTGGGTACGTTGTGTATGGAGACTGGTACTGAGCGAAGCCGTGCGCATGCGCACTGTAGTCTGGAAGACAGGCCGCCGACATTGTTGACGGCTGAGACGGAATGGTTGTTTGTTGTGGAATGAGAAAAGGGAAGTGGTTTCGCAGTTCATCGTAGCTGTGCATCGTGGATCTGCTATTATCTTTGATCTTCATCATACAGAAGTCTTGATCGAGTCCTCTGTAACGTGATAAAATATGTGTTATTCATGTCGTTGAATGTTATTATAAAACGAGAAAATTCTGTAAGACGGTTCATATACTGAATACTTCGAGCCTCAAAACAAGATGTATTGAATGTATTTTCTTTCAATCCTTTTGCTCTTTGTGTTATTATCTTTCTCCCTTTCTTTCAGTGAGATTTAATATTTTTTATTATTCAGATACATGCAAAACCTAGATGTTCGTATCTAAGATAATTTAACAAGACGAGATGTCCCTCACTGACTGACTGAGCAACTCAAATCGAGACATCTTTCTTTCAAAGAATAAACAAAACAAAACCAGGAAATCTATCGTTTGACTGAACCAATCACTTTTTAATCGAGTCATCTGTGGACAAATATATTTCATCGATTTAGAAGCATTTGTAGCAGTTTTGACCCGTCTTAGCCAAAACTAAATGGATTTAGAAAAAAAAACGCCTCATCTGAAACTTTTATTATCAGTGAATTTCGATTAAAAAATTTAATTTAATTCGTTTTAATGTATTTTTTAGTGATTTATATTTATATCTGTGTCCGCGGTTTTATCACAAAAGAATCGATTATTTGCACTTAATAGAATACCCGACACTCCTTAATCTTTCTTGTTTGCTCTCAGAGACTTTGCTTCTCATTGGACAGGAAGAAGGCCATCCCATTCGTAATGATATACCTGCAATAGTCCCGTCATTTTAAGACTATATTCATGGCTAAGTACTGGGTTTCCTAACCAAGAAATAAGGGCAGGCAATATATGTGTGACGAGACCTCTCCGCAGGTGTGTAAACAGAAATCAAACTTTGAACGCAGTACAAACAGCAGAAAAATTGTCCATGTGCTTCAGCAAATGAGCACGATGACAATAGGAAAGATCTATTGACTCCTTGTCAAATAGCTGACTATCTTAGTTTCAGCGAAGTTTACCCAGCCTAGATGGCCGTTATGAAATTTGATCTTCTTCACAATCATAAAAAGGTAAGTTACTCCTGTCGAATTGAAGGCAACTCTACATTTACGATACTTTCACAGGTAACATTACACGCACCAAGGCAGGTATGCCATGCTTTTTGGTTTTCTTTGAAGATGAAATCCAGGAAAATCTTCAAAAATAAAACTTTGAATATTGAGATTAATTTTTAATTGCTTGTTTAATACTGAAGTGATCACGTTGAACGGTATTTGAAAGTGGTTTTCTTACATTCATTTTCACTTCAACTGTAACCATAGTGACACATAGTCTAACCCAAACATATACACAATATAACCACTCGGTGTGACTTGTAGAGAGGAATAAAGTGATTGTCATTCTCTTTGTCCACTGGCTTTTAATATAAAGATATTAAACATATTTTAAACAATATATTTTTGGTTGTTTAATATCTTGCGAGGTGTGATTGAACAAGGCGAATAAACACAACATATTAAATAACATTGGATTTCGTTTTTCTTTTGGTTTCCCGACTTGATACAAATCCTAATTAAAAAGTGGAACTATTTTGAGAGGTATTTCTGTGCCCACGATTCGTAATCAATCCGGCTGATAATCTCAAGATATCTTTAAATATCATGACAGACCCTTGTATACTGTTATCTATCCTATACTGAGCAGAAGTCAGTAAACTGATAAACCGATGGCAAGATGATATCCACATAATACTGACTTGTCTTCTGGTAATTTTGTCTTCTGGTTAATACATTCTATATATTTTTTCCCCAATTTTCAGTCAGTATTTTAAGAAAATGATTTTGGCTGCAAAACATCTCTTTTTTAAACACAGAAAAATTTTCAAGGTACGTATTGCTGGTCAGTTTAGATTGGTGACGCTTAATAAACAAGCTTACTCAATATTCTATCAAATATATTATTAAAATATTCTATTCTATGCGAAGAGAAGCCCTACTATATGAAGTAAACATGAAATTGAATAGCTATCGAATATTAGATGATTTTCGCCATGAATATTCCTATCAGATAAATATATCAGTATAATATGTGTTGCTTTATGCTCGCAATCAATGTTTCAATATAGACGGAGCTTCTTGGGAAATTAAAACAATTTGCAATCGAAAAAAATGCTCAAAAAGAGAGATCAGTAATAATGAATAATTTTTTTTTTTCAAATCAAGTCCATTGTGAAATAGAAACTGGAAGCTGTTTTCAACGCATCTATAACTAATAAATCAGGAGAGTTACTCACATAAATTAGGAATAAAAACTAAATGTATTTCACTCGGAAAATGTCTACGAAAACTAGTCACAAAGCTACTACAATGGTAAAAAACGTTTCCTTTGATTTTCACGATAAACGAAACCCTATCCCTCTTTCAAACAATCTCAGCTGAGCAAGTGGATTTGGATAGCACTAAGGAGCTCATTGGAGACTCGGGCAATTCATTCTCAAATCTGCCCACCCAATTAATTTCTCATTATGAAAGGACACGGGTCGGTTTTGGGTTACCTCCAAAGTGTTCCCAGCTGCCCCAGAATCGATTGAAATGTTCAAGTGTTCGGTCATCGAAAATTAAAGATGTTAAATGGCTAGCAACATTCATGAATGTTTTAGTCTTTACTAGGGTAACCAAGCAACTGTTTTTTGCCGTTTTTACTTTTTAAAGATTTTAGTGCCTTTAATGAATGGGCAAGTAACAAGGAAGCCATAAAGTGGAGCGATTATTGGCTCAGTTTTTACCCGCTTCAGGCTTTTAGAAACCAAAATAAAATTAAGTTAGGGCTAATTTAAACAAAAGTCAAACGTTAAGATTTAATTTCACTTGATTGGCTTCTGTCATTTTTTAAAATTTGGGTTTGATTTCTTAAATAATCCCTAAATGACTCGAGATTAGAACCGAAAACATAACCAAAAACTGACTTCAGTAAACGTTATGTTTTATATATCATGTTCACGGTGAGTATACATAGAGCGCACACTCTCAAATCAAACTTTTAAACCAAATAACCAATTTTGAACCAAATTATTCATCAATGAGTAGGCTAAGAAAACATTTGTAGTTAGTTTCTTTTCGTTTAAAACTAAAACGTCGCTATTATGTGTTTAATCAAGACATGTTTAACCTTTGAAGTATCACTTGAGAACACAAAAACACAACATTTATATTCAAGAATACGAAAACAACCACAAAAATATTTATCCATTCCAAAAGAAAACTCGACTTAAAAGTAGTGAGAGATATTCTTTGATATCCTAGACGTGGACAGCTAAGATAGATAATCCCTTAACGGCATTAATTGCACTTATGAACTAGAGCTATTTCATCTCGACGGTACAACGAAGATGCGGGTCCAAATGAACAAACAACAAGTCTAATTCGATACACTAGCGATTTTTAATTCACTGACCTTTTTCTCATCTCTGCTGCCCGTACTCTTTGTCGCTTGTTTTTGAACCAGTTGCTGACCTGCGTCACGGTTAAATCAGTCATTTTCGCCAGTTCGTACTTTTCTCTAGGGGTAGGGTAGGGATTCTCAGTATAGGCTTTGTTAAGAATACTGCGTGATTTTTCTTTGAAGCAGTAAGTGGTCTCCTCTCCATCCCAGATCGTTCTAGGGAGTGGATACTTCCTGCGTACGCGGTACTTTCCAACAGCTCCCAAAGGTCTCCCGCGCTGCCTCTCAGCTTCGATATAATGTGCTGTTCTCCACAAACACTGCAGTTTTTCATGTACCGGTCTGGAGAACCTGTGGCTTTCCAAAATTGAGTACAGCTCTTTGAAGTTGGTTTGGTGGAACGCGACAACAGCCTTGGCCACATGGATGGTCTCGCATTGCTGAATTTCTTCAGAGTCTTTTGGTAACGACCAAAGAAATCTTGCCAACCTGTCATTCTCTCCGCTGTTCTGAAGGAATTCGCAGACTGAAATAACTTGTTCCATCGAAAAGGGACACGGAAGCATTATGGCAGTCGACCTAAGTACTTGATAAACCCGTCTGACGGCAGATTTATCGCAATTAATCCAAGTGGGTGATTGTCACAGAGACCGTCCTTCAGCGTCTGATGGTTAGACCCAAGTGATAACGTCGATCTCTTGACTACGTTTTAATAGGCTGCAGGTACGCTGTCCGTCCTCTTTGTGTGGCTCCTGAATCCAGTCCTGTTACACCGCTGACCAGGCAATATCTCTTGATTAAACATTTGCCACCTTTGCAATGATGTTGCCCGAGTCATGAACAGAACAAAACAGCTTTTAGTGTAGTTGTCAAAGACACATCATGTCAGGTACGGGTTCAATTAGTCCATCATTAGCATGAAACTGAAGCGGGCTAACATGTTTATTTAAGAATCTACAATTGGCCATTGGATTTTGGAAGCTAAATAAGGTGTCTGTGGCCTGAATAAACACATCTTAAGGCGCTCGATTGTGTAAGGATATTGAAACCTCGTCGGGATTTGAAATGCTTGAAAATGTACTTTTAATACAGATATCTCTCAAGAACTTCTTCTAAACTCATAATAAATTGTTCTTAAAACTTAAATGTTGCTCTGTTGTTCGTTTGCTGAAGAAAAAAGACGCCTTTGAGTCCACAACGAGACAAACGATACTGTGTCAAGAGAAGTCGTTAAGTGCGTATTTTATGTCTCTTAACACGAGAAAAATATGTTGCAAAAATGACGGGTTCATTACCGAATTCTTTATCAACAAGTTTGGAGTAAGCGAGTTTACCTAGCAACAAGTTATAATGATATATAGCAGCCTGATTGTTATAAGTATTAAATATTTTTACAGCGTTATTCAAAGATAGTTATTATTTCTATAGTTTCAATGTTGTCTGGATTTCAGGGTCTTGTTCTTCTGCTCAAACTGCTCTTTTGTCTTGGTCTTCTAGTACAAAGTTCGATCATAAATTAACCACAAATTGTTATTTTTCAAAGGTAGTGTTTAAGTAGAATTAAATTTGTCAGTCACGTTTGTAATAAGTAGTAATTTGTAGCCAGTTATAGTAATACCACAGGACGTAACATCGCCGAGGGGACGTGATTCCAATTCCAACTTTATTGGTCGGCATCATCATTGTACAAATCAGTGTTTGTTTCAAGCTCGGCCGAACTGATTATATTTTCAATAAACAAATCTCGACTCAAGTCTTACTGTGTCTAGTTAATGTAGCCCGTTACCGGTTCAAAACACGCCCTATTGCTATTTTTACCGTCAAATTGCTTCTTTAATTTTACTTTGCAGCTGTATTTACAAGAAAATCGGCCAATTAGTACTTGGAAATTAGACGAACTGTATGACAGCTCCATGAGGAGCAACAATAGCCCGTTTGAATTGGGGTCGGCCTTGGACATCTGCTGTGAAAGTCAACAGACACACTTTTGAAAAGACCGTTTATCAAATCCCTCAAGCACCGTTATGAGCGTCTTATACGAAAAACAAATCAGTCTGACAACTTTATGGGAACTACTAACTTATATCACAAGAAGTATAACCGATAATTTCTTTC
The DNA here is from genome assembly GCA_032270385.1 of Urticina crassicornis. Taxonomy (NCBI): domain Eukaryota; kingdom Metazoa; phylum Cnidaria; class Anthozoa; order Actiniaria; family Actiniidae; genus Urticina; species Urticina crassicornis. The sequence goes on along the minus strand of JAUUIK010144144.1, from coordinate 6,216 downwards.
TGATAAAACATTCAGTTTCTTAGAAGAATACCTGTCCCCCAGTAATAGCTATAAAGTATTGCACCTTCGTTTGCAAACATTCCGTTCAAAACAAACCGAATTATTTGCAGTTGTTTTTAAAGATAAAAGGCATCTCTTCTCGCTATACTATCCAATGAATCACCTGAACGATCCTGAATTCTTTTCAAGATTATCTCCATTGATATGAATAGATATTGAGTCATAATCTGGTCTTAGTTTTGATTTCTCTGCCATTTTAACCATGTCATTGCGCTGACTATAAACATCTTAATATTTTTTTCAATATTTAATTTCAACCGTAATTAAATTGTTACGGGGCGTTGCCATATTAAATTGATAATATACAGAATATGAGGCAGACATCGATCAAACGCACCAAATTGTAAGAAAACTCGCTCAATTTCTCTTGTGAAACTGACTTATTTTCATTCCTAAACACGTGTGAATTAGAAGTTAAAGGGATGAGAAAGAAAAAGTAAAAAAAATAACGAATACAAGCTTAGGACATTGAGCATTGTACAATCCGTTGCTATTTGCATAAATATTACACTCAGAGAAAGTTTAATTTGTTTGTTATTCGGCGTTGTTTGTTCTTGTACTTTGTTCTGTTAACTGAACAATCGTTGTACAGAAACCTCCTTTTCTTCTTCTAAGATTGAATATTGAAAAATCCTGAATATTTTGAAAACCTGTGATTTTTAAATTTGCTTTCAGAAATATATTCTTTTCTGTTAATTTGATTTTGTTATTGATGTTTTCATGAACCCCGTACACGTCTTCGTACCCAAAGCATGGATTTGTTCATATGTTTTGTATTGAATACAAAAACGTACATTGAATACAATGAATACTTGTTAAACCCAGTCATTTGAAGTTTAAGGTGTGAAAAAATATAAAGCAAACGATCACAGGACGTTGAACACAAAAAAAAAATACTGTCAAACTAGCAACAAGGCTCTTCACATTCAAAGTCCCCCAAACACGTTTCATATTGATGAACGTTATTGTGCTGATACCTGTTTCTTATAAGAATACACTCCAATGTCTACAATGCCTAAAAAAAAGAGCAATGTCACTGGGGGAGCAACCTGGCTATAAAGACAGTTTAATAGAGTTTATTTAACTTTGCTATTATTTCTTAAACTTCTGATTGGGAATACGTATAGCGTATGATAGCTTGTAAATGAGTTTTTTATCGCCTATTTTATCCGAGTAAAATATACACCTGATTCAAAAATACTGATAGCATTTACAACAATCGAAAAGCAACACAGGCTACAATAGTCCTGGACTATATGCAAACGTCTTAAACTCTTCTCGTTTTATCAATATTCTAAATCACTTGTTTGGTGGTACAAATTGAGGGTAAACGTATAGCGCGTTTTCTTAATCCTCTCGGTTTACTTTTAGATGTTGCTGTTGATTGTTGAACTGGCTGTGGTCATGTATAACGTTCTAGAAAACAGTTGCACTATACAATAAACACATACAGGTAATACTTACGGTGAAGGCTTGAAAATGTATTTTTCGGCGATACATCGAAAGCAGCTGAACTTGAACAAAACACTGCAGAACGTGATTGAACAAACAATGACAATAAACGGTAAGTTCATCCCGCAAATTAACCTCTATTATCGACCGATAAAGAAAGACATGAGACGAGAGCAGGCACTGAGATATGTACTGATAACAGCAACCGTAAAATATCAAAATGTAGCTCTGATAAATCTATATAACAACATAGAATTCTTATCTTGTTTAGGTGAATTGGGAAATTACGATTGGTACATATGTAATTCTTTCATTGCTTTTTTAACGCCTCTTTATAATATAATAAGATAATTCAGTTTAGAACAAAAATCGACACCATTGTATAGTGTAAAACGTTAGACTTAAAAATAATTTTAAAAATGGATGATCAACTCTTAAGAAAAGCTAAGAAATTCTTAGAATCTTGCTGGGTTGATTCTGTGTAGAAACTGTATCGTAAACACTCATCTTGAGCTCGTGGCCTAAAAGACTTTTTGAGAAGTCTTTACAATTTGATAACGATCTTTGTAGCAAAGCGGCTTGCATGGGTTATATAAAGTGCTAACTGAAAAGCTATTGTCTACGAGCATATCACAAAAACCACCAAAACAGGGTGGAACGTTCAATTTTCATCCGAATCATCTTATGAAGCTTGTTTTTTGATTAAGTTGAAATGATGGATGGAAAAGGAATTCTAAAATCATTAGAAATTATTTAAAAAAGCATTTATTCGGCTATTGATTGCTCACTCGTTTTGAGCATGAAAGTTTTGGAAAAGCATTTTTTTGTCAGTGGGATTAAGCATTTAATGTCAGTTTACTAAACTTGACGTCTATGTGATTGCCTTTTCTGTTCAAATTTTACGAATAATTTAAAAGCCGAATTAAAACTGAACAAAATCTAAAACGTATTAAGTCAACACCAGTTAGTATTCAAAAAGAAATCTGGCTGCGATATAAGAGATATTGTAGACGTGGTGGTAAAAAACAATACCGGCTAAGAAACGTAACTGGCCGTGATATAAAATGAAGCAAACACCGCTATAGAGTTACAAGCGAGAGACAGATTTTCGTTGACATTATAAGAAACCATGGTTTTGAAAGATGGCTTCATTTAGCTTGTAGTGAATTTGCAGAGGCGTTGGAGAGGTTTATCTGAAACACGTCGACGTCAAACTGTCCCAACTTCTGGTTAGGTTCTAACAGTCCTTTTTCTAGCGATTCTAATTCACAGCCCAGACAAACAGTAATAATGAGATTACTCCAAGAAAGAGAGAAACTCAAAACTAATCTTGTAACTGTGGCAAGAGAGAAAGATGATCTGAACCTGTACTTCTCAACATGATTGACGCCCAATCAGCGCGCGGTCAAAAGTGATCGAGTTGGCTAAAATCTGGTATCATTTTTCTTTTGATAAGACATTCACACGCGGCTTTTAGCTCCTGTTAGCTTATTATTTCTTGATTTAATGGACATATTCAGCATTAGCAGACGTATTCCATACGCCATGTTTACCGTCTTGAAAAAGATTTGCATCCAAACGAACTCAACGTCATGTCTCTCATGTACCAATGATATCACATGACATGCAACACAGACTTCTAAAGCATTATGTTTTCACTTTGTTAATCCGTGTAACCAGTGTATATTTTTATCTTTTTCACTTGATGCGATGTTGTGATTTAGTTCACATGGTCTCTTAGGCCTATAGACCTGTTTGTGACGTGTGGGACACTTGTCGCGAATAAGATCGTTTAAGTCTAAGTTTAAGATCGTTTAGCTCTAAGTTTAAGGTTCATAAACCACCCGCTCCTGACTACTCATTTTGCTTACTATATTTGGTTTCAGGTAGTTTTTCTTCTTGTTTATTCTTCTAGTTTTCGTTATTATTTCCTTTTATTTCATTTTTATTCTTCAGTTCTGGGTCATTTCTTTGTGTGTGTGTGTTGTTTTTTTCTCTTAGCAGTTACGGATTAAAACAACGAGAAATCGATGCAATTTCCTGGCTGTCCTCCACATAAAATAACACTAACCATACCTGTCTAATAGATATCTCTAAAACAGTTTTACTTCAACCAAACGCAGCTGACATCGATTCTTTAATCAAAATTGCATCGTCATATGCATAGCTTTGTTACATCAGGGATTTCTTGAAGCGACTTGTGTTCTAACTTATCTTTGTTAACCCGGCCTCGATGTACGAACAATTACATACAAAATACTTGAAATATTACTTGATAATGTTCCACACATCTTTTGTAAATGTTATTGTACCTTGTCCCTAACAAGTTCCCACCATATAACATATGCTATTGTCCAGCAGCTGTTGTTTTAAGTATGGACACTGTATTCTCTCGTAGCTACGCAGTTATGTTAATGTTTATGTACTTTTTGCGCTGATGATGACATTCGCAGCAGGTATAGCGATGTGGCCCTACTTGTGAAAAATCATCAACATTCAGACCAAACTGATATATCTGTATTCAGTGTACGTTCCCATTGAGTAACTGAATCGACTCACAAGTCGATCCCTAAATAAGAGCCCAGTCAGTTACCATCAGTGTACCATGAATGTATGTATATGCAAGATATAGTACCCGAATCGATGGCCGTATAATGTACAAGAAAGTGCATGTATGTTTTCCTATATATAAGTCAATAATATAAGAAAAGGACAAATTTACCGAACAACAACATTGTTTATCAAAATACTGCTATAATTTATGAGGCCTTGAAACTTTTACTTTTTCAGTGCGAATCAACATGACTCAGTGTCCTTTACCTGGACATCTTTTAGAAATACTTCACACAAAACAATGAAAGTCACCCCATTTTTGTCATGTAGTTTGCCAAAAGTTAAATAAAATAACTAGAAAACATTAAGTTTGTTTATGAAACGTTTTTCCCTCCAGAACATTTACAACCAAGTTATGCCGATAATTCACAAGAACCTTCAAATGTTACTGTTCAGTATACTGCAAAGAAAAGACGTATTATGTATAGTGTGTGCTCTTTCTCCTGTTTTGAAATTAAGCTTTTCAGTACCAAAGAAATAACCGTCTTGTTATTCCGTAATATCAATTACATTTCCGTGTATCAGACAACAAATCTTTTTCAGAAATGAAAAAAGTTTATGATGGAATTGAAAATGTTTTTTGACATCTTTAGAAATCCCTGATCGACTGCATGGCAACCAACTTTTAAGAAAATCAGATGCCAAACGTTCGTCTGACAATCCTTAAATATCCTTCAACTCATACTGAAGCCCGGCGGTTGAACTATAGTTCTATGAAAACATTGGAAAAAACCACTTGATATAAGACATGTTTGCTTGTTTTCTCTCAGTTTCTCATTCAGACTTAAACGCTTTCCAAACTAAAATGGGCTTTTCCATTTTGTGAAAAATACGATAAAATTATGGAAACTTCTCTAAAATACACAAATTTCCCGTCAAAAATGAAACTTCTGATCTTCATATTTCTGTATTATAAAGAAAATTATAGACGGTGCTTACAGCTCATGCATGTTTGATCGTATTTTTCACAAAATGGAAAACGGCCCATTTTAGGCCGGTTGGAACGCGATTTCCTGCTATGTTTTTATTAATACTTCTGTATCGTTAAATCTCTAGACTTTTATTACACAAAGGAAAGAAGACGATACATTAAAATAGTAAATGTGTTAGTATATATATGAGTTTGTTTTGACTGTAATTTGAACGAGACTGAACTGACCTTAATTCTATAGTTCCTTTTATGCAGCTCATCTTTGACGATACAACAGTGACAGATAAAACGTGTTGAGCAGTGTACATGTATTTATACCAAATAATGGATTGAGCAATAAGTCTCTTAACTGAACCGACTGATAGCTAATAAAGGTATTGAATTCACTGCAGTATAATCTTATGTGTGAAAGCCGGCTAAACTTTCTTAACCATGGCCATTTCTCGTTGAGTTGTTTGGCACAAAGATAAAATGTTAAAATAGAATAATATCCTATCACATTGGGTGAGATACGAATTTATCCTGAATGAAACACAGTTGACTGCAAAATAGTATAAACTAAGATATATGTGGTTTTACCGCCTCTTACCTCCCCCCTCCCTTCCTTTCCCCTCCCATGTTGATTTTGAAATGAGCCCAAGGTTCCATGCCAGTGTGTAGTAACTGAGATACTGCTCAGTACATCAACCTAATGTAGAGTGTTAAGAGTGTTAGGAACCTTTCTTTCACGTACGTATAACTGATAACCTAAACGACCTCGAGAAAAGAAAAGAAAAAGCGAGAATGCCTGGAGCAAGACTTTTAGTACGGCACTGATAATTTCTCCGAGCTTTGATCTTTGCAAATACCTAATTCTTCTGTTGCAAGTATCAGAACTCCGATGGTTAGGATTATTGGCTAATATTAATTTAATACACATATCTGTTTATATTTTCTTTAAAATGAGTTTTTATTCTTGAATATATCTCTAGATCATTACCTAGCTAGTATATAGGTACTATAGCCATAACGTGAATTTAGTTAGTGGTAAATATATATAACCATCCATGGATTTGTAAAAGACTAAAACTCACATTGAAGAACACGTTATAATTTTATGACCCATGCATTTAACACGTAATTAACGAACACATTTTAATTTACTCTCGATCCTTTGTTAA
>JAUUIK010144032.1:6761-20854 GCA_032270385.1 Urticina crassicornis | reverse complement strand
CAAAACTATCGGAATAAGTTTATGCAAAATTATAAGACATAAAATTGTTCGAAGCATTTTGAAAATACCTGCATTGTAAAGCTAATACTTCCTCGATAGAATTGCAAAGAATAACAAAGAATTGATGTATTTAGTCGGCTACATCTCATCAATACTGCCTTTGAACCGCTTTACAAACACAGATGGAATCTCTAATATTATAAAAGTCAATACAGCAATACCATATTCTGTTTCAAGTGATAACATCATCGGCTGGTACTGTTTTTGCTAATTTTCTGTCCTCGCCAAATATCTTGGATCTTTAGACTTCTTTCTTTAGACCTATGACCTACATACATGGACTGAGTCCGGATATACATATAGTCATTCTTGAAATAACTTGAAGACTCCAAGCAATTTTACATCAGTTATCAACCTTCAAAAACCCTATAGAGGGCTTTGTTGAATTTTCAAGCAAATAATAAAAGTTTAAGTGGAATTTACAAAGTTGTCACAAAAAGCTTTTGTAAATTCACCAAATCAAAACTCATTTGTCGAAGACTTTTTTCCTTTATTGTTGCGAAATCCCTCGTGTTTAAATTTTTACCGGCCATTTCTTTCCGAGAAAAATGTTACGTAACAAAATAAACTTTAGAAATATGTGAGCTAAACAGCATGACAGACATACGCGAGCTAATGAAAGTCAAATTTTCTAGGAATGCATTGTGTATTGAAGCCCTTGGCCTGTTGTTTTAATATCAAATGAAGTTCTAATATGTATAACGTTTTGTGATTGCTTGGCGAAGCACGCGATATTTCTGGTTGCCTCGGCACCCCTGGAAGGGCGTGTGTTTAGTATTCAATAGAATTATCGCGTAGTTATATAAATAAATGACTTTAAAATGATAACAAGCTAAATTAACTCGTAAACAAGTCATCTATACCAACGCTATTTTGCTTTATGAATTGGTAAACAAACGCGAAAATAAAACACGTCCCTCCTGGGTTTTTTTTCTCTTTCAACTTTTTCACTAAGTCTTATAACGACTTCTTTCTTCTGTGTGTGTCTTCCTTCGCTGGCTTTTGATTGATTTATTTTCTTTTCTTCTTGATCGAATTAACTGTTATTTTTTGAGTATTTTAAGTTCTCTTTTCCCAAGGTCAACCTGTTGTTTTGGTTCTTGTCACTGAGTCAATTGAATGGGACTTGTAGAGACGAACTACGTATTGCTTTACAATCACCATGTGAGGTATTGTTTAACTCCCCATCCCCAGTGGGATAGCTCACCCCATGGCGTGCAATAACAGGTGTCTTTTGACATGTATCCAGCTGTGTTTCTTAAAAAAGGTGTTGTATTACAGCAGGCGTTATTAACTTCAACTTTGTAAATAACCCAACATATAAGCTTAAAATAATAGTTTAGATTTAAATTTAAACGTTTAATTTATAATTTATAGCACTTTATAGTGTGATAGGTTTAATGTGGCATAAAAATAATTCATTGTTTTATTTATCGAATCACAGTGGTTACTATGCACTTTTAATGAACTTTAACTGACTTTATTTAAATTTAAAGTGTAATTGATAAATAAGTGTATCTCTTTCATTTCTTTCATTTTATCAAAGCTTCACTCATTCGTTCATTCATTCATTCATTCTATAATTTGTTCGCTCAGCCATCCAACCTTACAGTCATTCAACAGTGGTCATTTACTTGGAAAAATAACATCCCTTGTCCCTTCATTAAGCATTCAAGTAACAATATCAATTAAATACATTCAAAATTATGGGAAAATGTTGGAAAAGATAACTCCCAACATTATATAGATATCCTAACATATAGTCAGTATTCTGAGATCGCAAGCGTTATTCGTGTCGGCTACAATATAGTATTCCATAAAACGTTCATAAGTATTTCCTGTAAAAACGTCCATGATATTTCCATGTCATTTGAATGCCAAAGATTGTCTTCCATATCATGGAAATGTCCAATATTATACTGAGAACTTCGATCTTTACACTTATTCCCAATATGTTTCCAGTGAATACTCACTACTATAGGAATTACTAATCGTAAACTAATCGAAACAGTGATAATTATAACTTTCTTTTGTTATTGTCTAGAAATACCCGCAATAAATTAAAAGGCAACTCTCTAACAACACCTAAACGTTGTTCACTTTAAAACACCCCACTTGTAACAACGATAATTATAACTATAATTGTCTAGAAATACTAATAAATTAAAAGACAACTCTCTGACAAAACCTAAACGTTGCTCACTTTAAAACACTCGCTTGTAACAACGATAATTATAACTATAATTGTCTAGAAATACTAATAAATTAAAAGACAACTCTCTGACAACACCTAAACGTTGCTCACTTTAAAACACTCACTTGTAACAACGATAATTATAACTATAATTGTCTAGAAATACCAATAAATTAAAAGACAACTCTCTAACAACTAAACGTTGCTCACTTTAAAACACTCGCTTGTGAAGAGGATTAGAGATTTAAGTATATAAGTGAATCATGAAGGGCTGATAGTTTTGTATTCTGTTTATATGAACGTTTTTAAACGCAGGACGCAGTCACCTGACATTGATTTCCAATGTAGTTGTGCATATGAAATATAATGATAATGGTTTACAATAATATAATATATATAGATAGACAGCCAATTGCAAAAATTATGTCGTATTTGACTATGTAACAATATACATATATATGGGTGCATTGTGGGTAATTTTCATTTTAGAAACGGCTAAATAACCCTTCTAAAATTTAAATTGCAAAATATTTTTTCACAGATGAAGTGGGTTTAGATTCGGTCTAAATATCAGCTAAAATATAAAACTAAAATTAAATATTTCTGATTATGATAAATATCTGTACTAAAAATCGAATAATAATGATAGTTTATAATTGTTGGTTTATGCAGAGCAATATGATAAACCAAGAAAATGCATTAATAAATTCTACTCAACAGAACCATCTTCATTTATCACTAATTTCACCAATTTCTCGCTGATTGTGTGGTTATAATTATTTGTTGTCCAAATTTATTAATACACACCATTACATTAAACTCTAGTAACATTGCACTAAGAGTGGCGGTTCATAAAACTCAATATTCAATAATAACAATTCAATGATTAGAATTTGCCACTGTTATAGTAATATAGTGTCCAAAGACTCGACTTCGGTGACTAATTGTTAATTATTGCTTTCGTTGCTCTATCTTTTCTCAATAGACCTTTCCCGAATTCGCTTCAGTGACCACGAAACAATGGTTCCAAGTTGAGTTGATGTTTTCATACATTTACTGTATTTTATCAAGTCCAACCTCGACTTGGAACCATATGCATTGTTTCGCGGTCACTGAAGCGAATTTGGGAAAGGTCTATTGTAAAATGATATCTCGCCGATTAGACAGTGCAGGATTGTCTATACAGTCCAAATGTGTTACAATGTGTTGACGAAATGTGTTGACGAAGATTGAAAACTCAAACAGAGTTATTTCCCTTTTAATAAGTGCAACTTAGAAATTCTGATAAAAGACTTGATAAATATTTTGATTATTTGTTTATTTTTAGATTCCAATTTGATGATATTGCATTGTATTGTTTTAAGATTTAATTTTGTTTTGTACTGCTTTGATAATGTTTCTGAACAATGAAAAACGATTTCGGATATAACATTTTTCAACATTTAATCCAACTAGCAGTAACTTGAGTACCGTTTTCTTTCCAAAAACTGATGACAGCAATGCAGATTCATGAAAGAAATTAATTATCAAAGAAACTGGAAAAAAGATGAAATACGAATCTAATACTATAGTTTTGCGAGTAAAATTTTTTTCATGGCTTCTGCTGTAATTTTAATTAGTTTTTTTGAAAGGCAGTTGCAAAATTGCGATAATTATGTTATTTTTTAGTCAAGAGAACCTTTATATTCTCGTTGGATTTATTAGCATTCTGTTTGGAAGAATATTGAAGTTAAAAAACAACTTTCAAAAAAGTGACTATTTGTGATTTTCAACTGAAGTTCTGTACTTTGTGTCTTCCTTGGAATTCCTTGAAATTCTTTGAACTACGAAAGACTGCATTTAAACTGGAGTTACTTTGGCAAACGTTTTGAGAAATTTTACAAACATACATTAGTCGATAAAGGTCTCTAAGCAATACTTTTTAATGATTCAACATTTGAATTTTCGTGAACATCGTAGAATAAAACCACGTTTTTCCTAAACTCGATATTGAAAATACAACCGATTTAATACTTGAAAAATGAATCTTTATTAAGTAGAAATTTTGCAAATTTAAAATGCCAAATAACGGAAAAATGTAGGAAGCAAATTTTAATATAATTTTTTTATCGACAATACGACTCACCGCATGACTTACTAGCCCTTATTAAGTTTACAGCTCAGCTGCAAGATATTTGGCGCCAAACGGTGTCGAGCCTGGGCCAGGTAATTTCCTCTTTGTGAATCTAAATCTAAAGTTTGTGGGAACACGATGGGGGGCCTGTGTTATGTTGAATAGTCGATACACCCTCACTCTCGTAGCAACAATATATAAGAATACAATTATGAATGAATGCCATACCTACGTTACATAGACGGTGAATTACCGACTGCAACACAGACAGAATCTTCGACGTGTTCCCAGCATTCATCGAGTCAGTGTCACTCATTTCTTCCAATAAATTCTCTTCCAAGTCTTCGTATATTCTCTAGCAATGGATTACTGGATGTACAAACCCACGGTACATAATTCAATGGTTAGTATGAAATTCTGCAACCTACAGAATTATTTTGCTATAAATTCTTTTTAGTTCCACGAAGCATCTTGTTACAATCACTCCAATTTTTTTCGTGATTTCGTGTATTTTTCTGACGCCAACACGGTCAATATAAACCATTTCGAATATTCAAGCATCAACTCTTTCATATAGTTCATTTTGTTGTATTTAATTTATATCTCTTGTTTTGTCGTTTGGGTTTGGGCGGAGCGACTTTCCCACAACTGTAGGCAGCAGTCATTGTCAATGAAGTGCGATAATCGAAAACAATGTTAAAACGAAGAAAGAAAAAAAATTCGAAAACAGACAAATCTTTATTACATGTAAAGAATATGAGGTATTATAAATAATGGAACTTTTTTTATGACATGTGAATGCTGTATAAAAACAAGTGTGGTTGTGACGGCTTACTAGTTGATGCTTTTCACTTGGCAGTGCCAGGCGGGGCGGCGGAGAGGGAAAACCCGACTCCGGGCGTGTATCATTTCAGTAAATCTCTTCAGTAAATACTGCTGTTTGTAGAACGCTTACTCGAATCAACGTTAGTGTTTTTTGATATAATTAGTCTAGGTAAGTTTAAGGAAGACTGAAACCATCGAATATAAAGGAAAAAAACTTAGGAGTTCCTTTGATTATTGACGACTTGAAATGTTTAAGGAAAGCAAATTTTAACTGGAATATTTCACTTTGGAAATCAAAATTTTGCTAAATTATCAAGTAAATTCCATCAGTTGTAGGTCCAGAAGGAGAAGATTACGTTGAACTCTTTCAAACTCAAACTAAATGCCAATTACATGGCGAAGGTGTTGCGCCACAAGTGACAAAAAATAAGGTGCAATTTAAGGAATATTTTCAGCAAACACAACATGATTCAACGAATTCCTTTTCAAGACGTTTTTCAATGTCATTCAAAAGCACAACTTTTTGAATTTGTCGGTATGTGGTTCTTTAGAAAGTAGAATTTGAAAAAAAGAGTTAATCCATTAATAAGTCGGATCTCAAAGAAACAGAGAGTAAACGAGGCCAGTATGACCGTCTTTATTATATCTCATTTTCTAATTACCTTTGTCGGTATGGCAAAAGAAGGCCAATTTTGATCCCATTGTACAGAGCCATTCAAGTTGTTCTATGAGACGGCTCTTCTCACAATCGAGCAAGCTATCGAAACGGCTGGTAGAGCCATGATCAAAGACATCCGATGTTCTCTAAATGATGCAAGTAGCTTTAGTGTTACCACACGCGGTAATAAGCTAACACTACAGCACCGTACGGTATTGAAAAGATAAGATGACGTTCTTGAGCTCATTACCTACATTGTATTACGGAGTTAAAAAAGCCTCAATGTAGTGTACAAAACCGTATTTGAGTTTGTGATGAGCGTATCTTCGCAATGTTTGACTCGATCAAAGCTTGTAGGTCTTTATGCCTAGTCGTGTTAATCCAACAATCCTTCTTCTAGTTCATTGAAATTCATTGGGGAAAATCATTCCGGTTAAGCCAGGCTTGTGACAGTCCTCGATATTCGACTATATTGAACTGGAATCCAATTCAGAATTGCTTAATATCGAACGGCAATATCTGTTAAAAAAATGAATATCCTTTTGATTGAAAGGCGAGAAGCGCCAAGAGTCTGTTCATTCTGATATAATCCAGTGAAACTCAATCGAAACGTACGGTACTGACTCCAGGATTCTTCCTTTAAGTCAAACGTTTCCCTATAGTCTTACTTTGCCTTTATAAAACGTATCTAAGTGTTTAATTATCAAAACAATCATTAGTTCTCGGCTTGGTTTGTAATGATGAATTGTTACTGAGTTCAGATTTTGTTTGACGATTTCTACATGAAGTTCACTACGGTTAGAGCCAGGCTATCTCGTACTGACATCTTACAAGCCATTCGACAGAGAGTAAATTCTAGGGAAACTCGAACCGACCATTCTCACTAGCGCCAGCCTGTTTTTACAAGCATTTCTTTGCACAAAAATAAGCTTATAAAAAACTGAAAAATGATTATCGGCCGGCTTGATTAGGACTGCTAGCCGCACAACATGTAAACGATGCAATGCAAATTGTGATACAAACGAAGCCATTTTCGATGAATTCAAATCAAACAAAAAATTCCCAAGGACGGTAAAAGTATAAGTATTTTACGATAGATTAAAAACAATAGCAGTTTCATTTTTTTTACTTAGCCACTGATGGTTGTTGACCTAAGAGCATCCACCCCTCCCGGAGCTAGAATATTTTCTTTCAAACTTTGTTTTACCATACCAAAATAAAAAAACACAAGTCTGCCGAAATTAATGGCGGTCAGAGAGGGGATGACAGGGGTAAATTTGGATTCTTGTTTTGCCATTAGGAAAGTCTAGAAATTATATATTTTTCGTATTTTGGTCGTTTGATTTCCATGGCAGTCTATGGCGTGGGAGAATCGTTATCGAGCTACAACCTTTGAGACTCGCCGCCGAACAGCCTTCAAGTCGCCAATCTCTTATAGAAAAACAGAACTCATTGGAAGTCGAAGTCTTTCTTTTGACGGGAATTTAACGACGTAGAAAAGCCATCAGATCAGGGATGAGAAACACTTTTCCCTCTAAAATGATTGAATTATTTATTTTTCCACGAGACCCGATAGCGCCAAATGCAGACATTTGTGGAGTAGTACAGCTGAGAGGACGGTTCAATTACAGCTTTATCTCGTCGAAAATTGCCCTAAATTGGACTGAACCAAAAGTTCAAACGCAACCGCCTCAATTACACATGCAAGTGTAAAAGACGAATTGATTTTAATAGCACATAGCCGTCTGTTTGGGTCAGTTCTCTGTGACAGCCCTTCCAAACTCCTAATAGCTTTTAGAGGTAGTTAAAGATAAGTTTACTGACTAAATGAATCTGCGAAACACAGATATTTTACTACGGCAAACAAAACAATCCGTCGGGGGACACTGAGAGAGAGCATTTTTTTTATGGCCTGAAATTGATAAAAATCTCGGTCGAATTGTAGACGCAGGTAAAAGAAAGTAGCGGAGATTAAGCTTGAAATTGAGCGAAGGATTCAAAAGGTTCATTACAATTAATTTATTCTTGTCTCCGAATTTAAAAATACGAGTCGAAGTTCGACGTCTTTATGAAATTATCTCAGAGAAGGCGGAGTACGTCACTGCTCACAACACCTTCTAGTTAGGCAGCACAAACTCTGAATGAAAATCGGCTTATAAAGAAAGCGAATTGGCTGCTTAGGCCAAAGTACTAAAAGCCGTGTCGAGAGAACGGATTGAAGAGAGTTTTTAATAAAAACAAGACTTGTGTGCACATTTATAAAGTACAACTTAAGTATTTACTTGATGACATGCAGTTCGCGAAAGAAGGCGGCGAACTAAAAGGATAATACTTAAAATTACAGCCTAAATTGGCGTTGATTTGGGCCTAAAAGAGCTTTTCTAAAGCTTTCTTATCTGTGTCGGAGCTGGAGCTGGAATTATCTAATCAACTTCAAAATTACCCTTTAGGCGAAAATAGCAAGCCAATGTTTTAGCGGTGAACTTTAAAGGATGGTATATGTAGTCTTAGTAGCGACCTGCAGAGGGGTTATTTAGAGAAGAACATGGTTCAGTTTAAAGTAAAAGAACTCGGCCTTCTAACCACACTTGTGTCAACTTAAAAAAATTTTCTTTCTCAATTTGGCAGTAAAATCCACTCTTTTGTTTATGAGAAATGAGCTTTGAACATTATTCTGTCAATGACTGAAGCGTATTAAAGGCGATAACAAAACTAGGGGGCGTTTGAGCTGCTTTGGTTAGTATGTAAACATAAGCCGTATTTGCTTTTATGTACATGTTTTTCCCACAACCACCGTAGTCAGGACAGCACAACTCGAAAACCTGTACGGTACCACTCACATAGTGTCTTCGAATCTTAACTTCTATCTGTAATACTGCAAGCAATTTGACCCAGAAGTCTTGTACAGCTATCAACTTTGAATGAATATTTATTCAAAGTTTGACAAAACGTTTCAAAAGCATATTTTCGTATTCCTTTTGAGCGAGCCGACTTTGACAAGGTAGTAGTCATTAGGGATTCAATGCTAATTCTGATAAGCCGCCGCTTAATGCCTTGCGCCACAACAAGGTGAAAGATTTTTCTAGTCACAATCTACCGGTAGGCTTGTCACTTAGCTACACACAAGGAATAAAATTTCCCATGCTTTTTAACGACCTTAATCTTCTATACTTTCTGCCTTTTTGCTGGGATAATAGCTGTGTGACATCAATGTAGTTTTGCCTAATTGATATGCTTAGTTGACAATGCGGTATTCGACGTAGATTCGATAATTTCTTTAGTGGAAACAGAATGAATTATTCAAAAAGAACCCCGTTGTTCGAGGCTCCATGGTGTCGATAGGAACGGGTACATATCTCACGAGCATTACGCGAGTTGAAGGATCACTCAATAGCTTTTGTTCGACTTGTGTCCCGTCGTCAAAGTCAATAAAATTCACAGTTGGAATGACTTCGGAAAATACTCTCTTTTTCTATACCTAGCGATAAACAATGATAAACTATTTAGAATTTAATAAATACTATGTTAGACAGACATTGATAAAATGAAATTGTTTTGGGATATTAGACTGTGAGCTCACAGGTCAGAAACATGAATATGATGGATGCAAAAGCCGTTCTCTTGAGTTCGCTTTATATAAGGAATAAAAATCTACGGACACTTTAGTCCATCAAAGTCTTTCATAGTTATTTGGTTATTTGAATGAAGAAAAACAACAAATAGAGCCGTAATTCTTCAAACTCTCAACCATCCATGAAACGTTGAGCACAGGGGTGTCACTCTTATTACACGCTTACTTGCCATCGCTCGCGCTATCACGAACCACAACACGCATGAATATTTCAAATCTCTCAAGAGCCTGAATTGAACTTCTTGTTGTGTTTGTAAGATATTTTTGAGCTTCAGGGCTTGTCAGAAAATAAATAACAGCGAAATAGGGACCTATGCTGGACGAAGATTTTCTCTGTCACCTCTCAATCACAGCAAGAGTGCGAATAACCTGTTAATTGTTAGTCAAGGAAATTGGTCGAAATTGATCTCCGAATTCAAAGGACACCGCCGAATTCAAAAAGAAATAACTATGATAATTGCCCTAGAATAGAACATCCCGGCGTATCTACATATTGTTGCTCGAACATCTTACACGTGAGGCTAAACAAACCAAGTAAAAGTCATCTCAAGCTCGTTCTTCGATTTTTGGAACACAACGTTTAATCCGATTTGGCTTGATTGGCATGAATATTAAGGCTAGTTGAAAGAGGTTGTCCTTGAGGCGGCGACTGTGGGCGGGAACGTAATTAGTGAGTTGTGACCCAGCTTGCAAGAAAGTTTGTACTCGAATTCACGCGCGCTAGTTATCTGTACAGCCGACATTAAAACAAATTTGAGCTCTGCGGTGGGAGCTCTTTGACCGTTTCTTTTCCCACTAGGGTGAAGACCGGAACACGTAGGTTTGTAAGATGGGTTTTAAAATGTCAGGGATTTGTTCCGAAGTAAACAGAAGCGCCAGCGGTTAAGTTGATTGATAATACCAGTGCGGTATGATGAAAGGTAGCTCTGTTAACACCTCGAGCGCTTAGAGCGTAGTGGAACTACATCGGGGCCTCGTGCATCTCGATCACAATTGTTCTGGGCTTGTTACAAAGACAATAGTCTGTTTGCGCCACTGAGAAATGTATTGGAGCTGTATTCTTATTTAAATTGAGCGGTCTCTTTGGTATAAAATGACAGCACTTGTAAGGCTGATGACAATAACGAAAAGCGATAGCGGAAAGCACACAAGAACAAAACCAATGATTCCCGTTCAAGTGCTTTCATACACTCTGTTTATAGAAGCTTAGCCAATCAATGACGCTCCTTAGCGGCGGTCTGCTTTGATCATCTAAATCCAATCATAAAATGTCTCTTCTTTTGATTTTGCTCATTAGTTCGCCGCCCTTGTACTCCTCCCTTGTCATGTCTCATAATAGCGACTTATTTGCCATAACAGCATTTGTGTGAGAATACTATAAACTCAGATCTCCGCCTCTTGTGTTTGATTGGATGGCGGCACCGTTTGTCTAATTACGTTTGCTCTGTTTTTCTCCGGCACCGGCTCGTTCGACCAGCTGAAGCAGTATTGACGTGTTGGTTGGCAGGTTTCACTTTAGTTTGACTTGGTCCGCGAACAGAATACATCTATCTCGAGTTCTTTTAGAGAATATCAACTAATATTCTCGTAGAAAATGGCAACAGCCGCTCTCGTCAAGCCAGAGATATTTCAGTTTCCTCACGTAAGTCTGCAATTATTATGGTCAAGTTCTAAAGAGTGTATTCAGTCAATATTATTATACATTGATCAGTCTATTTCACTGCGAATTCAGTAACTTATACCTGATTGTTTTGTGATTGTTCCAGGGTTATCCCAAGTCCTCGCCACTCGCTCTTCTAGCAGCAACATGCAGTAAAATCGGACAACCAAATACAGTTCTCGATCTGGCCGACTATCACAACAAGCTCTACAACTCTATGTTACAAGAGCAAGCCAGTGTTCAACACGCTATGAACCTTCAGAACCAGTTGGCCTCCTATCAGGAAAGAAATTTACCTTTAACGCCTCCCGCCGAGCCACACTACAGTCCATCGTATCCTGAATTCTGTTTTTCGGCCGTGCAGAAGCCTACTCATATCCCAGGGCTGCCCTTTCATCACGGAGCTCCCTCTCATGCACCAAACTCCGTCTGCATGACTGTTCATGGCCACGGTTGTCCTGTGACCGTCGCACGACCAACATATTCACAATGCACTGCCTCCTGTAAGCCTGAACGTGCCGAAGCACCTCAGCATTGGTGGAGTGTCGAGCCAAGTAAAATTCCACGATCTCCCATCGCCACTGGCTTACCTGGTTCACCTTCAGGACACAACTTCTCGTTTCACAGTCTACAGAACCCTGGTAGCGCTGGTACATATCATAGCGCATTCACATCAACACTTGCGAGTTCGCAGGTCACTGGAACTCGAAGATGTAGACGCTGTCGATGCCCAAATTGCCAACTTGCTGCTACAACTGGCAATACAACCAAACGAAAACAACACATTTGTCACATCCCAGGATGCGGTAAAGTTTACGGCAAAACATCACATCTGAAAGCTCATTTGAGATGGCACACGGGAGAGAGGCCCTTCGTATGTAACTGGCTGTTCTGCGGTAAGAGTTTCACCAGATCGGATGAACTTCAAAGACATCTTCGAACACACACAGGGGAAAAGAGATTCCAGTGTGAAGAATGTGGAAAGCGCTTTATGAGAAGCGATCATTTGAGAAAACATCAGAAAACACATCAAAACGCGATAAAAAAAGACAAGCCAGAAAGCTCTGAGGACTACAGTAAAACTCTAACCGTAAACGTAGCTGAGACCAACGTGGACAATTTGAACAATGTACTGGCTTTAACTCCTAAACAAGAGGAAAATGACAAAATGGCAGCAGCCGTAGACTGTTTCATCAATGTTGAACATTAGAAGTTCTATGATTTTAAAAGCAAAATATATATCAGACTTGCCAACTGAACTCATGGGACTCTACAAAGAGCTCCTTGTTTTTCAATGTGGAAAAATGAAACGAAGCTAAGCTTTTATTCTCAACCTTCATGTAAAAATAATATTTTTGTGGACTCACAGTTCACCTTAAGTTAAAGAATTATATGTACATATCGAATACAAAGATAGAGAATTGAATCTTGATTTCTGTCTGTGTGCTGTGCATACTGACTGGCTGACCAATTGTAAAAGTGCAGTAACTGCTGAAAAGCTGAGAAATAGCACTGAGAAACGATTAGAAATATCCCTTTATTTTAAAATTACACTAAAATTTGTGTAAAGTTTTAGAATATCTAAGAGAAATAAACTCTTTTTATAGCTAAGTTGCTTGGTACTTGTGAATATTTTAAGGATTTTAAGATGGTTAACATAATTATACCAGCTTTTTTCAAGTCCATGGTTTATTTTCATTCGCCAAACCAACTAGAGTGAGTGTTTTCTAAGAGAAAAAAAACAGTGGTTTGAAGTTCTTATTGTTCGTTGTCCTTTCGGCTTGAATTATACTGTTTGTACGTGTTATATCTTTGTGATGAAAGGCATAGGCGATTTGGCGACCATTGTAAGTGATTAAAGCCAGTTGAAAATCCTTTTGAAGGCGGTCCCCTTTGACAAGCTTGTTTACCAAAATGCGGAGATATTAGCAATTAGACAAAGCTTACTAATTATGAGTTGTAGGTCTGCCTGTAATAACGCGAAGAAACTATTACTCTTTCTCCGTCGTTATAGAACAGCATATCCTGTAGTTTGAGCTTAAGAAAGTTTAAGTATAAAATTTTAAGAGGAAAGGAAAGTCTAGATCAACTTTTTTTTTTTGTTGATCTCCCCTCAGGGTATTAACCAAAAATTACATAGAAAATCTAGGAAAGTTTTGAATCCTTATATACCTTAATTCTCATTTATCACTACTTTCTTCTGTTTGTCCAAACATTAGTTTCTATCTGTGGTTTTGCTAATGGAGTGATACCACTTTGGCTGTGATCAGTGAGTCGGCTTCTTCAAACGGCAAATGAAACCGCGAGCCATGTAGCCTGTAGCATTACACGGGCTATTAGCCTTGTATGGCTTCCTTCACGACTCGAGAAGCTTCGCCTGGCTACTCGTAACATCACGTTTCCTCCTAACACTCAATTTCCACAGAAACACCGAGGTAGAATATTTATTTTTCTTGTGGATTCTTAATTTAATTGTCAAATGAATATTCCTGAAAACGATCCCCCAAAAAGATGCTTTTCCCAGGAAGACATTTTTGGTCACATGCTAGATTTAAGTAGCATATCACATAAGTGGTTTTTCAGTGGCTGATCTCTGTATATCCCTTTTTAAACGTTTTAATATCTACCGAAATAAAAACAAATGCACAATCAATCATTTTAGTTTCGTAAAAGATCTTCATTTATCTTACTTTAGAAAGCGGAACTGCTATTTGTGTGCCATATTTGCTTTTCCAATTATTTGCCACACGGCAAGCCAAGCCATCTAAATAGGATTTGAATTAAACTAGAAAGGATTGTAGACTTTAGAAGCTTATATCCTTGTTCTTGGGCCTGTCCCTTGTATTTATAACGCTGTTTCTATAATCTTTTAGAGACTTTACTCATATTTCTCGAACAAGGAACGAAATTATATATCTCTAAATAAATGTATGCAGTTACACCACAATAACA
>JAUUIK010144031.1:31495-42041 GCA_032270385.1 Urticina crassicornis | reverse complement strand
ACATTTCTAAATTCCAATTCGATCATGGGGGCTAGGTGTCAATTGGGACGCAAGTTCTGTTCCTTTCCCCCGTCACACGGTGACGAATTCATTCAAACTAAAACTAAAAAATAACATCAAAAACAATAACAACGCAAGAATTTTTATTTTGAATGGACGGCATTTTTCATCAAGCAAAACTTACATGTAACATCCTAAATGTGAGACCCTCTGCTAAAATTAAACCTAGTCCCTTGGTTTTGTTCACATAATATTGTATTTTGGCATAGGACCCACACTTACTAATTAATGCATATTAAGACTTATAGTTTTTAGTTTACTGATGCCTTTCCAAACATGAATTATCTAATTCCACATTTTGTATTGTTTATCATTGTCATGCCTATTTATCTAAGAGACAAAGTCACACCTTTAAGATTATATCTTGTCAAACACGAACGCTGTTCCTTGAACTGAATATGTTGTCACTCATTACCAAACCTGATTTTTCTCTGAAGAAATTCACCGTCTCCTGTGATATGGCGATTGGCTTTTTTCTAGTATGATATTCAACCCCTAGTGACAATGTCTCTAAGAATAGTGTCTGGCCAAAATGGTTTAATTATCAAGGCATATTAAAGTTAATTGAAAATAAGCGTATTAGAAAGTGCACATCTCTAAATCGACAATGAAAAGAAATATTTATCTAAATTTCTTGTATTCTCTTAATGCACAATTTTTTTTTGGAATTTTACCATCTGAAAAAGCTTTTGCACTTTTGAACTCAAGCACTACCTTTTCAAAAAAGTTCCAACTTACCACACAAAATTATGTTAATTCAATATGACAATTCAAATGTCTTCCATAGACCCTTTGCATGAATGCCCTAATCACATGCAGATGTGTTAAATGAACCAATTGTTTCATTGCGTCATTGTGAGGCTAAGGATGTATCTGCATCTGATTAGTACATTTATGCAAAGGGTCTATTATCTATTGCTAAGCAACCATTTATCTATTGGTTGAAATACAAAATGAATTAATTAAACATGATGTGCCTAAAATCAAAGTTTTACCGTAAATTTTAGTAAGATGAGTTTCAAGGGGGGAAAATTATGATTTTGGTGTTCCCCGACCGAATATCAGTCGTCAAATTTTTAATTAAAAAAAAAAGTTTTTAGGACATCAAACGAACTATGGTGCATTACTTACATTCCTTTAACAGGCAATCGTATTATAATGCATTTACTTCATTTTTATTCTACTTCTGAAGAACTAAGATTGCCCAAAAGTTATCCTTGTGCGCATTGCTGCTTTACCAAACAGAGTGTTTATGCAATTAAAAACCTACGGTTTTTTTTTATTTCAGTATATTCTTCATAGGCTTTAGAGTTCGTTTACTTCTTGACGTTCTTTGCTGATTTGACCACCACTCTCTTGGTAGTCACTTCGGGTTCATCATCGTCATCGTCGTCAAACTCCAAGCCAGTTGATGCTCCAGCTCTTGTAGATTCTCCTCTTGGGCTTCCACCGCTGAAGAAATCTTGCAGAGATTTCTCAGTAGAAGAACTTACTCCACCACCTGAACTTTTGGTTTCTGCCTTAGCAGTAAAACTTGTTTTTGAAGGTGAACCACGGCTGGCATCTGACGATACGTATCGTCTTGTGACAGTCACTTGATGTGGGGAACTCATTGTAGTGCTTGAGCTGGAGGATTGGATGCTGTTCATGGTCAGTTGTCTTTGGAGGTTATCTACTTGATAGCGGTAGTTTTCGCAACGACTCTTGCAATCCTTCAATTGGTTCACTAGGTCTTCAACTTGAGCGTCCGCTTTACTCCTGAGGATGGATATCTGAGAAAGCTGGGATTCTTTGCCACGGTTACAGTCTTCAAGGGCTGTTTCAACGCGACCAAGTCTGCAAATTTCAAATGTTGATATTAATTATTAATTCTTTAGTTCTTTACACTAAATAGATGAAAAAGACGGGCGAGCTCGAGAAGAATAAATCTTCGGGTTTGAATGGAGGAGAAAGGATGGTTCTTAAATAATACAGTAAACAAAAAGAGCACAAAAAAAAAACACTAAACCGTTCCTTCTATAAAAGCAATTTCTAAAAAACCTTATTCAGCAATATTGCTTACTTGTTTTGTAGTTTTGTGATTTCCACTTGATACTCTGCTTTTCCTTGTTGGTTGAACTTGTTGTCGCTGTCAATCTCACTCATGCGGTGTTGCAGAACAGTAAGCTCATCCTCAAGTTCCTCATTTCGCTCTCGAGTAAGGTCGTACTTCTCTTCCATTTCGGAGATCTTCTTTTGCAAAGTAATGATATCATCCTTAAGAGCATCGCTCTTCAAGATCAGATTCTTGTTTTTGATCTCGAGGGCGGCAAATTTCTCGAGCAACGACTTGTTTTCGTTGTCAAGTTTTGCGTTTATTTTGTAGGCATTCAGTAGTTCCGCCGTTAGTTCGTTCTCTCGTTCTTGGGAGCGCTTGTAAGCGGCTTGGAGAACGGCATATGACGAGGAGTCATCGTAGTCTTCGATGTTTGTTTTGGATTGAATATCGATCTCTGCTTCCAATTGTGCAACACGCTTTAGCAGAACGTCAGTTTCAGCCTGGATGCTGTCCTTTCCAACTCGACAATTGTCAAGGTCGTTCTGCAAATCGTGAATCTTTCTCTTTGCTGTTTCCAGTTCGTGGAACAACTTGTTCTTGTCATTAGAAAGCCCTTGGTTGGAGTTTTCAAGATGGTTGATGGTCTTTTGCATACTGCCAAGCCTTTCCTCCAGTCTTTGCTTCTCCAAGCTGATGTTATCAACGTTCTTCTGTAGACTGTTAAACTTGTTCTGCCAGGAATTGGCGTCAGAAGCAAGGCGATCTTTCTCAGCGCGTAGTCCATCTACATCATCACTCATACCGAACATATCCACTCCAGATTCCAGCTGTCCACCGGCAGATGCGTGGACAATAGTCTCAGTCTCAGTCTCAATTCTCTCGACACGGCTTCTTGATTCTTGCAATTGAGTTCTCATTGACTCTATCTCGATCTTCAACCTTGAATTCTCTTCACGAGTGTTTTGAAGCTTGCTGTGAAGGTCTGCAAGCTCTGGTTCAGCTCTCAACAAATCACTTTGCAGGTCACGTCTTTCTGACATGAGATTTTCCAACTCGTTTCTTAATATGGCTAATTCTTTCCTCAGTTTGTCGTTGTCGCCTAGCAGGTTCTTGATTTCATCTTCCAAGCGATCTACAGTGAACTTTCTTTCAGCATGTTCGGAAACTTGAGCATCAAAATTTTGCTGTAGGTCACGAAGTTTCTGTTGGAGTTTGGAGATTTCGGCCTTCAGAGATTCGTTCCTAGCCTTGTTCTGGTCAAGGATTCCACGGAGTTGAGCTTGAGTTTTGGCTTCATTTTGAAGCTCATCCTCTTGAGCATTGATCTTGTTTTGCAGATTCTGCTTATCGCGTTGAAGTTCGCTCTTGGCATTCAGTGCGCTCTGTAAGGCAGCTTCAAGTTCAGCTATCTTTTTATAGGCATCCAAGAGCTGTTGGTTCACAAGTAAACAAAACATTACATCAGTTCCATCTCCCTGATAACTTATATAATTCCAACTGCAAAAAATATATACTACTGCCAGGAATTAACTACTGCCAGGAATTAACCGAGCCGTCTAATTACCAATCAGAAAAATATCAATAAAGTTAAACTATATTAACTAGCTTCGCACGGTTATTTAGAGATGTAAATGTATATTATATCTTACCTCCTTCTGTTGAGCTTCGATATTGCGCTGAGACTCTTCGTTCTGAGCCTCAAGTTGTGCAATCTTGTGCCTGGCGTTCACGATTTCATCAGTCAAGTCTTTGATTTTGTTTTCAAAGGTATGGTTGTAGGTCTCCAAACGTGTCACTTTGTTCTTAAGGTTTTGCACCTCTTGCTCCAATTGAGCATTTCTCTTCTTCCACTCCAAGGCTTCTTCAGGATCAACCTTTTAGGAGAAAACAATAAGTCGATAAGTCGATTAGACACAAAGTAAATGGTTAAAAAAGGCTTTCTCGACAAAATCAGCCTAAGTTGAAAGTGACAGCCATTCCGAATTATGGCATTAAAAAATATAGTAATACATACCCTGTTCTTTGACTGCAATTCGTTTAGAGCCTCCTCCATCTCTTTGATTCTCTTGTCTTTCCAAGCACTCTGACCGTCAAGGATATTCTTTTCGCGGTTGGTATTTGACAATTCGGCTGTAGTCCTTGTTAGTCGTTGGCGAAGCGAAGTCATCTCACTCTCTAAGATGTCCTTGTCCATCTTTAATTTCTTATAGGCGCCATCCATATCCTTGTACTTCCTTGAAGATGAAATGTCGATATCCATAGAAAAAGCTGATGAAGGTGCGGATTGCACTTCGTTTACTTGATTCGAAACAATCACCAAATCACCTTGCATCCTGTTGTTTTCTTGGCGATGAGTTTCGATCTCGATTCTCAGTTGAGAGATGGTTTTTTTGAGACTATTGATTTCAATCTTCAGGCGATTCTTGTCGGCTTCTAGTGCTTTCACACGGTTCTCCAAGTAAAAGATCTTCTGGTTCTTTGCAGTGAGTTCGTTTTGAAGTCTCTCGACGTCCTTCAATGCATTCAAGTATTTGTTCTTGAAATCTGTGGCATTTGCATTTGCCGTTGCCAACTCCTTTCTAAGGCGATCGTTTTCATCCCGTGCAAGATTGAGGAAATGCTCTAGTTCAGTTATCCTTGTCTCTTTTTCGTGGACTTTGCCATGAAGCATAGCAACCTGATCAGCATATTCTTCATTTCTTTCTTGGAGTTTGGCAATCTTCTGCTTCAACGCAAATATTTCGTTCTGCAACTGCTTCTCGTTGGTTTCATGCCATTGTACTTGACTCTCTCTGTCAGCCAGCTCTCTCCTCAATCCGTCAACTTGCAAAGTTAATTCACTTGCAGCTCGTTGCGCATCAAACATGTCTTCCTTGGCCCTTGCAAGCTGAGAACGAGTCTCGTCAAGTTCGCCACGAAGTTTTGCAATCTCTTGTTGAGATCTGTTGTAATCTTCCTCCAAGCTTGAGATCTTTTTCTGTGCATTTATTAACTCGGCATGGAGATTTTCATTCTCGGTTATCGACACTTGAAGTTTCAGCTTAACATCGCCTAATTCTCTCTTAAGCTTATAAACTTCTGCTTCAAGTTCTTCTTTTCGACTTTTGTAAGTAGTTAACTGTATTCGTAGGGCGTTCAGCTCTTGGATATGCATATTGTTATCACGCTCTAGGTGATTCTTCTGAGTCCGCAGTGAGGCTATGATTCCAGGAGCATCAGTTTGGTCTCCCATTTGTGACAATTTGGCTTTCAATTCCTGGATCACCCGCTTGAGTTCCAAAATCTCATCTTCCAGATCTTTTATTCTCTTGTCTCTGTTACCGAGCTCTACTTGATACTTAGAATTGGTGTCTTGTAAGCTCTTGTTTTGCCTCTCAAGTTTGTTATATTTGGTCTTGAGGGATTCAAGATCAGATCTCAACATTTCGACTTCCATATCGTCTTGAGAAGACTCAAGAGTAGATTCGTTTACAAAAGTAACTCCTGATTCAACTGGTCTTTGGCTTTCCATATTGATGATTTGTTCTGATGCTTGGCTCAGCTTCTGTTGTAGATCAAATTCTTTCTCGCTTCTGACTTTGTTAGCAATATCCATCTCGCTAACTCTTCTCTTGAGGCTGACATTTTCCTCTTCAAGACGTCTAGCCTTGTCACGATGGCCATCACCTGCATTTTCGATAATCATGAGACGATCAGTCACAGAAGAATGATTCTTTTCAAGGTCTTTAATCTTTAGTAGAGAAGCTTCGTAGTCTGCTTCTAAGCGTCGCATATTCTTTTTCAAGGAGTCGAGTTCTCTCTCTAACTCATCGCGGTTGTTCTTCAGTTCTTCAATTGTGCGATCTCTACTATCGATCTCATTGATGTAATAATCAATCTTGCTCTTAAGATCATTCAACTCGCGTTCAATGAGGTTCTTCTCCTCTCTAAGGGAATTGAGCTGCCTTCTCATTTCCTCTAGCTTGTCATTTAACATTTCCTTATCTCTTGTGAGGTCACGGATTTGTTGTTCAAGAACAGTAATCTTGTTGGCGGTTGTTCTAAGATCTTCCAGTAGGCGATCTTTTTCGCTGGAGATTCTAGCTAGAAGATTCTCTAGCTCGTTGATCTTATTTGTCAGGTCAAGTATTTCTTGCTGGAGTCTTGCATTTTCCTCTTTAAGACCCTCATTCTCATCCCTCATAGCAGCCAGTTGTTTCTTGAGACTGTCCAATTGTCCCTCGATGTACTCTTTGCTGGCAGTGAGACTGTTGATGGTGTTATCTTTTTCGGTCGATTCTCTTTCCAAGGCCTCGAGCTCCATCTTGAGCTCGACAATCTTCTGTTGCAGGTCAAGGTTGTCGTTTCGAGATTTCTCTAGTCGGTCTTGAGCATCCTTGAGCTGATTCTTCAGTGACTCGTTTTCTTTCATGGTGCTGTCCCATTGTACCTCGATGTCAGCAAGTTCGTTATTAACTTTCACTAACTCTGCTTTCAGAGCTTGCTTCTCCTTCTCGATGCGATCCTTGAACGCTTCAAGATCACGTATCCTCTTGTTAAGGGAGTTAACTGTGGCACGGAGATCAACATTCTCTTTTTGAAGCTTGCGGTAGTCAGCCTCCAACCTCTCATAACGGTTTTTGTACGACTGGAGCTCCTGCTTAAACCTGTTCTCGCGGTCTTGGCTTGCTTTGTAAAGAGTCTCGATTTCATAGTAACGAGTATCATGAGTGGAACTTGCCGAATCTCTCTCTTCCCTTTCCTTGTTTAGGTTGCTGATTGTGATTTCGAGCTTGCTAAGATTGAGATTGGTGTTCTTGTAGGTCCCTTCTAATGTTTGCAATTTGCTCAAGGCACTCTCCAGTTCGTTTTTGGTGCTCATCAACTCTTTCCTAAGCCTTGCAAGCTCTTCATCAGCAGCTGCCTTGGCATTTTTGAGCCTCTCAATGATAACATCTTTCTCTTTTATTAGTTTATCCTTGGCTTCCAACTCTCTTTCCTTTGTCTTCAAGTCACTCAATACAGCAAGATAATCCTCCTTCAGTTTTCTGAACGCTACGTTTAGATTGTCAAGCTCGATCTTCAAGTTGTCACGTTCTTTCTTCACACTTGCGAGTTGTCCTTCCAAAAGAGCTAGTTTATGACTCTTGCTGCTCAGCTCGTTGTCAAGGGCATTCCTTTGAGCCTTCAGATCTTTAATTTCTTGTTCAAGCTGCGCGATACGGTCAGCTAGAGCTTTGTTCTTTCGCTCGAGTTCTTTCTTTTCCTCTCTGGCTGTTTCGGCACTTACATTGGCAGCTAAAACATCTCGTTTGGCGGCTTGCAAATCTTGCTGAAGCTTTTTGATTTTGTTATTCAGCTCGTTGATGACCTTGTCTTTCTTGACGATGATCTGATTCAAGGCATCGTTCGTTTTCTGCTGCTGAGTATTTGCTGCTTCTAAGGCTGCAATGCGTTCCTTTGCTGGAACAAGCTTGTTATTGGCATCTTTCAATTGATCTTTAAGCTGTTGGTTTTGTTTTCTCAAAGTGTCTATTTGATTTTCCAGCTTTCCAATCTTTGTTTGTAGATCATAAAGATCATCTTCCGCCTTCTTTCTGTCTGCTATTGCAGCCTCCAGGTCGGTTTCGAGCTCATTAACTTTGCTTTCGGCAACCAGCAAGTTTCTGCTAATATCATCCTTTTCTCCTTCAAGCCTCTGGACTTCTTTCAAGAGGTCAGCAATTTTTTCATCAGCTGCTTCTAGTTCAGCTTTGAGTCTATCGATTTCTTTTTGCTTGAGGGCGTCTCGTTCATCAAAGCTTTTGACCTTGTTCCTGAGTCCAAAGAGCTCCTTCTCCAACAGTGCTACCTTCTCTCTTTCGCTGTCCAATAGGCCATCCTTTCCTGATGACGTATCCATGAAGTCGGTATAACTACTCTGGACATTTTCAATCTGGCTGTTGACAACCATGCATTCGCCTTCAAGGACATTGATTCTTTGAGTATGTTTTTCGATATCAATTACTAAGCGGTTACATTCGTCCTCCTTGTTCTTCAGCTGTATTAACAACTTCCTTTTCTCGTCCTCGCTGGACTGAAGCAATGACTTAGTGTGTACCAGATCAGCTCTGAGTTCTTCCACCTCGTTCTCCAAAGTAGCGATTTGATTCCTCAGCGCTTCGATGATCGCATCCTTTTCGAGAGAATCCTTGGTTGCCTCATCAGCTTGGCGAACCGCTTCATTGAGCTTGTTTTTCAAACGTTCGATATCATCTTGCAGCTTGTCGACCACAGATTGGTGATTTTTAGCATCTTCCTGGAAAACAGCACATTTGTTAAGAGCATCTTGAAGCTCTGTTTCGAGGCGGACAACCTTCTGGCTGAGAGCCAACACTTGCTGTTCAAAGTCTCGTTTTTCTTTTTCAGCGGTGTCATACGCCGATTCAAGCTCTGAAATCTGTTTATCCCTATTCTGAAGTTCTTTGTTAAGGCGTTCAATTTCATCTTCCAGGTGTTTGACCTCATCTTCAGCCATTTGAGCTCTTTTGTTTGCATCATTCATGTCACTCTGCATTTCCTTTGCCTGGTCCTCTAGGATGTCATTCTTGGTGTTTACTTCTTGAACTTCATTTTCAATAGCATTGATCCTATCTTCGAGCTGACGGATGGTGTTTTTGAGATCGTCAATGGTTTTCTGCTTACGATTGTTATCGTTCTTGTACTTATCAGCATTCCTCTGGGCCTCAGCAAGAGCACTTTGAAGAGCAACAATTTCCTTTCTTAGCTTAGACACTCTATCCTTTTCAGAATCGAGGTCGGATTTCAGCTGGAGTTTTGCTTTTTGAGCTGCTTCAAGCATTGCCTCGATGTTTGCATTTTTGCTTCGTAATGCGTCCACTTGTCTTTCCAAATCATCTCTTGAATTCTCGCTCCTTTCTAAAGCAAGCTTCAAGTCTGTAATTCTCTTTTCCATTGGTGCTATGTTCTGCTTCAATTCATCTCTTTCCTTTGCTGTTATCTCGTACAAGGACTCCAAGTCATTCACTTTGCCTGAAGTGCCACCGAGCCTAGAGAGAAGACCGTCAACTTCGGAGACAGATGACTCATACGTAGATTGAAGCTGTACATGTGAGCTAGAGATGTTTTCAATCTCAGTCTCGAGTTCACGAACGCGCGAACGATAACGAGAAACCTCACTCTCTAACTGCTTTATCCTGCTGCTTGCTTTAGAGAGCTCATTCTCTGCTGCTGAGAGCTTTTTCACCGTGATAGAAAGTTCACGCCGCAAGTCCCCGTTCTCAGTCTTCAAGCTTTCGACCAATATTTCGAGTTCTGCAACCCTCTTTTCAGCATTACGAAGATCACGTTCCATATTCTGCCGGTTCTTCGATTCGATCTCAGCCTTCATTTGAGCTTGGGTTAACTCTTGCCGAAGCTGCTCAAGCCGATCTTGCAGATCTGAGTTTTTCTTCTCAAGCGATCTAATCTGCTTGTCTTTAGTTCCAACCTCATCACGAAGTCTATCAGCCACCTTCTTGTTGTTCAAGGCATCAGTACGATATTCGTTGATAGATTCCTTGGTCCTCTTCAGCTCCTCTCTCAACCTTTCCAGCTTGTCCTTCAAATCGTCTCGCTGTCTCTGCGCGTTCTGAAGAGATGCTTCGTACTTTCTCGCCTTCAAGTCAGAATCCCTCTTGGAAGCTTCTAGGTCTCTAATGGCCTTGTCATAGTCTCCTTGGAGCCTAGAAAGCCTGGCAACAAGCGTTGCAATTTCGTCGCGTAGTGATTCCTTCTCATCGCTTGAGCTCTTGATGGTTGTTTCGAACTCGGTGAGCTCCTGACGAACTAGGAATAATTCGTCATCATCTGGTGCAGATTGAACGATGGTAGTAGAATCGCTGCTGATGATCATTTCTTGGCTCATGCTTTCAATTCTCTTTTGAAGATCAAGTTTATCAGCGCGTAGACTAGAGATTTCGTTGTTCTTTTTGCTTAACTCCCGCTTGAGCACTTCGTTCTCCGCTTCCTTATCCATGAGTCTGCGCCGAACCATCGCCAGTTCATCGCTCAGCCTTTTGTTATCTCCTTTGGACTCTCGCAACTGATCTTCGAGAGTGCGCTTCTGCCTACGGAGATTTTCAATTTCCAACTGCAGTTTGCGCACCTGTTGATTTAAAAACAATAAGAAACATAATTTTTAGTGGCCTGTTTAGCGGGCTTTGCCAGTCTGTTCCGTCGATCTGTCTGTCTGTCTGTCTGTCTGTCCGAATGTAACTATATCTATCTATATATGTATGTTTGTCTGTCTGTCTGTCTGTCTTTCTATCTATCTATCTTTCCATCCATCCTGTTTGTCTGTCTGTCCGTCTGTCTGCCAGAATGTAAATATATATATATATATATGTTTCTTTGTCTGTCTGTCTGTCTGTCTGTCTTTTCATCCATCCTGTTTGTCTGTCTATCTGTCTGCCAGAATGTAAATATATA
>JAUUIK010144031.1:3379-14422 GCA_032270385.1 Urticina crassicornis | reverse complement strand
CGTTCGTGATGAATATTGTTATTTTCATTGCAAGCCTTAAAATACAAGTATAGTACAGACTGTTTGTCGCTTCATCCCCATGCGTATAATTAAAATGTTTATTTTGAGATTAAAGATAGTGCAAGTGAATCTATAAATATGAGGGGTGTGGAAGCCGGTAAAACCTGTTTTACGTATACTACTTGATACAAAGTTCGCTCTTAGAGATCCATAAGAAAATATAAAATATTTAGAAAATATTTTTTAAATGTTTAAATAATGATCGTAATTGTTTCTAGTTCTAGTTCTTATTAGTTTCTTATTCTTGTTAGTTTCTAGTTCTTAATCATACATGCATTGAGTATGCATGAGGTCCTACGGAGCGGGGGCGCCATCATAGGAAGAGACACGTGTCTATTTGCCACTCCCCAACTTCATCATTTCTAGAATTATTGCTAAACAAATTTATTCTCTGTGATCATCAAGGTGTAAACGCGAGAATCAAATAAGAGGGTCCCAGGTATGGAGCCACTTTGGACTGTGATTTTCTTCCCTCTTTTTTAAGTTGTCTTCTCTAATCGAGATCAAAACATTTGTACGTTTTGTTTTCATTTTTTTTCATTTTTTTATCCGAGCTTATTTTTAAAATAAAAATTCTATTTAAATCTGTCTTCTTGTGCTACTAAAAAAATATACATGAAAAAGCAAAAATGTGTGTTTCGTAAATAAGGTAAAACCCCCTGGTCCCACCTATTTTTCGGGATACCAAGCGGGATACCATCATCATCATCATCATAATCTTTTCCCATTAGGACGGGTTTACGGCCTTAGGGCGCTTCTGTCTGGATAGGTTGGGAAACCTTTGCTCCAGCAGTTGCATGAAGTCCGATGTCTTCATCATCATCATTCTCCTAGCTAGCCTGTTGGGTGTCTATACCCAGCAGGGATTCTATACCGGGGGCGGGATACAAAGCCCCCAACGGCTGGGGGGGGGGGGGTGTACTGTGTAGAGTAAGGTAATATGAATGTGCGGCGGAACAAGATCCGGGGTTTAATAGGCCATTGAGAAAACAGGGTCCGAATTTTGAGTAAAACAATCATAAAAATCCAGGTTAAAGGCCAGGAAGACGAAAGTAATTGCAACTTTAGATAAGATGAAAACTGGGTTTGATTTTAAATTTTAAAAATCAAATTTCTGGGTCGGGGTCTGAACCGCATGGCCGCACTTGCTCCATACCTCACCTCACCAAATAGAAAGAGTATGAGGCTCTTATAATTGATCTCTTTCTGTTAAAGTTAGGGATTCTATCTTTGAGTTGAGAAATGTTTTTCCTTTACTTTATAATGTACCATGTTAGAGTTAGCTAACCATTCCACATAATTATAGGCCATGGAAAAACCATCCCACAAAATGTTTCAGATAAAAAAGGACGTCTAAAATCAAGCCATGTAAAAACTTTCACTTCATCAAAACTTGATGCAATATTAACCTCACTTTTTTATCGCTTTATAGGTTGGCAAACTAAATTTTCGCATAGACTCGCTTACAGAGCAGAATAGAAAGCTCACCGAACAGATAAGCACTTTTAAATATGAGTGCAAAAAGCACCAAGAAGAGCTTTCAGCTTCCCAGCGTAAAGTGCGTGACAAAGATTGGGAAATCGAGTCGTTGAAGAGAGAGCTCAGCTCCCGAGAAAACACCATCGAGAAAATCCGCTCGGAAAAGGTTGCGCTTGAACTCGAACTGAACACGCTGCGAGATGAGATGTCAATGCAGATCATGCAAGCCCCCGTGGTTGAGTCAGCGGTCGATGAAACGGAATTCTATATGTTGCGTGACCAAGTAACGCAATGGGAAAGTGACTACCATCTGATAGTGGACGAGAGGGACAATCTGCTGAACGACCTATCGGTTTTGCAAGCAAAGGTTTCAGGTCTTGAAAGTGACGTCGACAAGTATAAAAGGGAGGCCAAGCTGTCTGGAAAGAATGAAACTCAAATTGTTTCAAAATATGAAGTCCAGGTACGTGCAAACGAAAATGCTTATTTCTAGTTTTAACACTGAGATTAGACATGTGCGTGCTTGTTGCCAAAATGGCTCACGCTCTTAGGCTGTAGTATAAATAGGGCAACAGGTTGCAGTTGGTAAAATGGTAAAACGTGCAATATTACGTTGCAGCTTGCAAGAGAATCCTGTCTGTTTTACCACTGCTTAACGCTTTAACTTAACACCGCATGATTGTACTATTAATATTTAAGTTTTCTGGTACTATGCTTGGCCCCTTTTGTAAGGGTAATCGCTTTTTCTACAACTGTAAATGTTTTATTTTAGATCCAAAACTTCACCAAAAAGAGGGATATCCTTCGTGGCCAGTACGACAACTTACGCGAAGAACTGAAGAGATGCCGGGAGACTATCGCTCGAATGGAGACCGAGGCATTGGAAAATCAAGCAATTACCAATAAACTCAAAGAAGACAACGCCATGAAAGCTCATAAGATAGACAACCTAAATGGCGTCAATGTTGATCTGCAAGATAAGCTAGATAAGCTGAGAACACAGCTTTCAACGACGGAGGCCGAGTTGGAATTCCTACGTAGGCAGTCGTCGTCCAGAGAAGATATGTTCAAGACTTACGAGAAAAAGTTTCATGACCTTGAGGAGGAACTTGCAAGAATCCAATCTGAACGCGATTCATTTGAGAGTGATCTCATCATAGCGAACATGAAAGTTGGTGAGTTTGAAAAGTCGAATCTAAAGTGGAAAGATCGAGTACACGAGTGGGAGTCTGTCGAGGTGTTGCTGAAAAAAAAGATAGGCGATCTTACGACTGAGCTGGATACAACCAAGGAAAAGTTAACAGACCAAGTGGACGGCGAGGTGATGAACCGTGTTCGTGAACTGCAATCACAGCTTGATGAGTCAACACTGACGATCAATGACTTGAGATCTGAGTACGACTTGATTACAAGGGAAAGGAATGACCTTCGAAAGGAATTAGAAGGGCTGGCGATCAAGATTTCGACGATGATGGAAACAATACGTTTACGAGAGACGGAGAAGATTACCCTAGAGAGACAACTTACTGACTACAAGAACAAGCTTTCCCGACTTGAAAGTCAAATTCAAACACTGACAACTCTTCGAGACAGGTTGAAAAAGGATCTTGAGCTTGAAAGATCAAAGTCAGGAGAGATGAAGAAAGATCTGATTAGAGTCGAGAACGAGCTAGCAGAAGCCAAAAGAAACGCAGATCGCCTTAAAGCTGAGATAGCTAAAAAGAACAAGACCATAGAAGAATTGAAAGCAAAGATAACAACACTTGAAGATAAGGTGGATAGTTATCGCGAAGAAGTAGAAACACTTGAGAAGAAAATGGAATTTTTGGAGCAAGAGAAAGACGACCTCCATACCCAGTTGCTGGAGATGCAAAAACATCTTCAAGATGTGGAGTCAAATTACAGAGTTGTATCGACCGATCGAGACCGAATCAATGGCGAGTTGCAGGGCTGCTACAAGCAAATAGCTGACCTACAATCAAAGTACAAAGTCTGTGAAGAGCAAAAGAATGACTATGAGCAGAATGTGATTGTTTTGACACAGAAGGTTGGGAGACTGGAGGATGACATTGACAAAATTCGAAGGGATAACGCAGTTCTCGAGGCAGAGGTGAAAGAACTTACGAACTGGAAAGAAAATGCCGCTCATGAGATTGAAACGCTTCAGAGGCAGCTTAAAGATCAAAAGAGGCTTTCCGAGTCTTTCCAAAAGGAAATAGAACAAAGAGATATCACCATAGATGATTTGAAGGCCAAAATCAACAAACTGAGCAATGAAAATGAAACTGTTACTGACGAACTGGCATCCCTCAAGGCACTTTTCAAAACAATTGAGGACGAGAACAAGCGACTTCACGACAAGCTAGATGCTGCAAATGATGAAATTGCCAGGTTAACAGCTTTGCATGACACGACAACACAAAACAAAGACCAGCTTGTAAGTGAAGCTACTGTTGTCCAGATGAAGGTTACTGAAGTGGAATCGTCGTATATGGACAGCGTTCAGAGAGAAAAGGACGTCTCCTCTCAACTGGAAGAAGAGCGAGAAAAGAACAGGTTTCTTGAAATGGACATTGAGGAATTCACGAAGACAATTGCTACTTTGAAAGACCAACTCGGCGCTCGCCAAAGAGATGTTGACAAGCTTGAAAACGACATGGACGTTGCCGAGGAAAAGATTATCTCTTTGAACCTTGAGATTGAAAAAACAACGACTGAAAGGGCATTGGAATACAATCGTCTTATATCGGCAGAGGCTAGACTTGCGGAAATCGAAAAAGAACTTGAAACAACTCGAAATGATAAAGAAACAGCCGAGAAGGATTTCTATGACTTGCAAACCAAGACGTCTAAGCTAGAGACGCAGTTAGAAACGAGTAAAAAGCTAGTGGCACAACTCAGGGAGCAATTAAATAATGTAAATGCTCAACTTCTGGAGTATAAAGAAAGGCTTATGCAGATTGAGAGCAAATCAGTCCAGAGCGAGAAGTTCAGCGAAACCCTAAACACAGTTATAAGCAGAAAAGACAAGACCATCCAGGAGCTAAACAACAAGAATCGCGTGTTGCAAGATGAACTCGACAAAATTAAACGACAGCTGAATAAAGCGACTGCTGATAATGATAGCTTGAGAGTTGCAAAGGAAGAGCTAGAGAATAAACTGAAAAATGCCTTGAATAGAGCAAGGGATCTGGAAGATGATATCAAGGGTTTGAAAGAGAAACGCAATAGACTTGAGCACGACCTGAATTCTAAAGACCATGAGATACAAAAGCTCGAACTGCAAATACCACCGCTGATAAAAGAACGCGATCAACTGAAGGACGATGTCAACAGCGTAAGACAAGATTATAAACATGTCAAAGAAGTCTTGTTAAAGACACAGAATCTTCTAAATGACCGTGATAGAACCATCAGTAATTTCAGCAAAGACATTAAAGAAAAGCTGAAGATCATCGAGAATCTTAAGAGTTCAAAGGCAGCATTGACGGAAGAAATCTCAAATCTCAAAACAGAACTCGAAACTGTCCGATACAATAGCCAAGAAAAAATCAGAGAACTCCAAGACAAGCTAAATCACGCGACCCTGCATGTCTCCAGATTCGAAACTGTGGTTTCTACCTCACAGCGCGAGAAAGACTTTCACGAGAAGGAGCGAAAAGACTTCGAAGGTAAGAACTATGACCTGGAAAACTTATACAGAGCTACTCAAGACAGAGAAACAGATCTCAAGAACGAGGTACATGCATTGAGGGCTAAACTCACTCAGACAGATGCAGAGTACAAAAAGTCGCAAAAACGAATTATAGAGTTACAACATCAAGTTGGACAGCTGGAAAGAAAGGTCACCGATTTAGAGGGCGTTAATGAAAGGACAACTCGAGACAGGAAAGAACTGAAAGACTCCTTGGTAGCAGCCAATGCAAATATTACTGAGCTTGAGCTCAAGACAGAGTACGACGACAAGGAAATAGCATCGCTGAAAAAGCAGCTCGAAGATGCACTGAACAGGAGTTCGGCAAGTCGAGAAGAATACCTACGTTTGGAGCAACAACTGATTGAAATGAGGCTGATCGCAGACTCAGCGCAAGAAAGGCTGAATGAAAAGGACAACATTATTCACCAACTTGAATCATCAAAAACCCATTTGCTGGATGAAATCGAGAACCACAAAGTAACTATCGTGACCATTGAAAAGGAGAGAGATAAGCTGAAAGAGGAAATCGATCAACTGAAAGACGACAACATAGAACTTAGCAGGTCTATTCAAGAAATCGGGGGAGAAATACGTCGCCTAACAATGGAGCGAGACCGACTCAACGGTGAATATGAAACAAGTGTAAAGAAAATCACCACGCTTGAAGAACATATTGTCATGCTATCTCGAAATGAAGAAGGAAGCAAAGACAAGGCTAATGAGCTCAGAAACCTTCTCAACAGTCATAGAGATGAGAGGATGACTATGGAAAAAACGGTCAACGAGCTGCAAAGTAGGCTTGACGTCTACATCATAGACGTAGAGAAAAAGGATCAAGCCATAGAAGATTTGAAAAATGAACGTGATGACATAGCGAGGGATGCCGACAACATGAAAAAAGATTTCAGACGCCTTGAAGCCGAATATGATAGACTGGTCAAAGAAAAGACGGAGATTGAGAATAATTACAAGATCATCGAGGAGAAGTATGTCTTCATTGAAAACAGCTTTGAAAATGGCAAAGGTGAAACAACCGATCTTAAAGACGAAGTCGTTGGACTGAGAAAACGTTTTCAAGATATGGAAAATACACACAAAGTGATGAGCGATAAGGACAAGGAGATGCGCGAGAGGGTTGTTATTTACGAAAGCGACATTTCAAGACTTGAATCTACCAACCAGATTAACAGTGAGCGCATTATGGAGTTAGAGCATGACTTGAAGGCAGCTAACGATGAGCTTAAGCCTCTTTATGAAGAACGTGATCGTGCAGTTCAAGAACTCGAAAGTATAACCCAAGAGTTCGAACAGACAAAAATTTATGCAAAGAAAATGGAACGGCAGCTTGACGACGTGAGCAAACAAAAGAAAGCACTTGAAGTTCAGCTAGAAGAAAGTGTCGGAAGTATTCAATCAAACGAGACACAGCTCATGAATGCCGAACGGCAGCTACAAGATGTTCTTTTTAGCAAGGACAATACCGATTCTGCTGATGCTTTAGAATCTGTGAAGAAGGAAAGGGACTCATTTAGCAAAGATGTTCATACGCTTAGAGAAGAAATAACAACATTGAAGTCGACCCTAAGTACCGCACTAATGAAAAAAGATGATCTCGAAAAGGAGGTTTTTACGCTAAGAAGGCAAGTTACCGATTATGCAACAAAGATTAAGAGCCTGGAACAAGAAAATGAAGACCTTAACCGAGAGCTAATCAAGAACCAGAAAAAGTTATCTGACTTTGAGGAGCAAATTCATCGTCTTGTCACCGAAAAGAGCAACCTGAAAGATGAACTAGATGACTCAAGAAGTAGACTTGATAAGCAGAAAGAATTCAATATGAATTTAGAAAGGCAGGTCATGGAGTTGAAATCAAAAGTTGATGCCATGGAGCGGACAATTGAAGATGATAACAACCAGATAGAGTGGTATCGCAATTCACACAAGACCCTAGAAGATGAAGTAATCACTCTTAAGAAAAGACTATCCACCTACAGGACCGAATCAGATAGACTTCTGCAGGATAACACTGCCTTGAACTTGAAAGTACAAGAGCTAGAGTCTAAAATTGCCGATCTAATGCATCGAGTAGAAACTTTAGAAGGAGAAAAGACCAAGCTTCGACAAGAAAACATTGCTATAACGTCGTCTTTAAATGAATACAAAAATAACTACAACACTGCAAAGAAAGAAGTCGACCGCCTTCAGAATGAGGTCACCTCTCTAAATAGAAAAGTAGTTTACCTTGAAACACGAAATGGTGCACTAGAGGCAGACAAAGATCGTATAAAAAAGGATCTGGCCAACGTTAAGAAGGAAAACGCTGAGTTGAGAGCACGGATTGAGGCTTTGTTAGGCGAGAAGAATAGGCTTCAAAATGAGATCACAGTTGTCCAGAAAAGGTACACAGAGATTCGAACCTCTTTTGACGACAAACGTGACAAGAAAAAGCCAGATCCAAACTTACAGAAGAAATTAAATGATCTACAGGCGACATATCAAAAGACACTGAAGGATAAAGAAGATGCTGAAAGAAAGTATCTCGAGATCAGCCGGCAGTACTCTAAACTAGAACTAGAACATGGAGATTGCGCTAGAAATTTAGACTCTTTAAGCCACGATCTTGGTCTGAAAGTAAAGAGAATAGACGAGCTTCAAGACACTCTCTCGCTTCTTCAAGGAAAGGACGTTGTTGATTCTAGTGATTATAAGAATCTCAGGAAAAAGGTAATAAATCTGGAGCAAGAATTACAAGCTGCTAACAACAAGATCTATCGGTTGGAGGCTTATAAAACGTCTTACGAAGAAAAGTTCCAGAAGATGCAAGAGGACCTTGTAGCAGCTCAGCAAAGAGCAGCTCAGTCAGATAATGCGCTACAAGAAACGTACGAGGAAATTAGCGTGTTAAAGAAAGACTTGATGGATCTTAAGAAAAGGAATTCTGATCTCGAAACAGCAAATCAAGCTCTCAATAACAGTAGGAATGAACTAAAACGCACAGTTCAGGAACATACAAACAGGATATCCACTTTGGAAGACGAACTCCAGGTGGAGTTAAAACAACAAGCTCAATTAAAAGGAATCCTTGAACAAACTAAAGTACGAAATGACAAATTGAAAGAAGATGTCACTAAGTTGCAGAAAAGACTTGTTGACCAGCAGAAATAT
This sequence comes from Urticina crassicornis, assembly GCA_032270385.1. Classification (NCBI taxonomy): domain Eukaryota; kingdom Metazoa; phylum Cnidaria; class Anthozoa; order Actiniaria; family Actiniidae; genus Urticina; species Urticina crassicornis. The sequence continues at coordinate 6,021 of JAUUIK010144031.1, read as the reverse complement.
TATGAGGATCAGTTGAGAGATTTGGCAGAAATGAGAGCAATTATTGGCAGACTTCGAGATGACAACCATACTTTAGAAACTGACAACGAGACTCTGAAGAAAGAATTGGAAATGTCTCGACATGAATCAGACCAGGCCACCCAAGAATTACGTGAAGCAAAGTATGACCTTCAAAAACTCCAAATTCAGTTTTCAGAGCTGGAGAGCACCATTCGCCTTTTAAGAGATGAAAATGAGAAGCTCAAAGTTGAACTCACATCTGTCAAGAGGCTGTACGATGAGCTTAGAATAACTTATGAGGAGAGCGTAATGATCAAGTCATCAAATGTGGAAGAAGTCGAGTCAATGCCTGAAATGCCTGAAGACTATGAATCTATGAAGCTTGACAACGACAGACTTATCAGTGAGAACTCTGCATTGAAAGGCAAGATCGATTCTTTCGAACATACAATAATTGTGCTGAAAGAGGAAAGGAAGAAATTACAAGATAGGATCCTCGACCTTCAAAAGGCTGTATCTGACAAAGCTCTTGAGCTACAGACTATGAGCGGGGAAAACAATAAGCTTACAATTATTGTTGAAACCCTGGAACGAAAGCTAATCGATATAAAAGAGGAGCAGGCCGATTTACTCGAAGAAAGAGAGGCACTACTAAAAGAACTCGATACTATGGAGCGTAAGTTACACGATCTTGTCATTGAGAGCCATAAGTCCAAGCAAGCTGAGGTATCATCTGAACAAATCTTCTCTGTGATTGAGACAGACTACAAGAAACTTCAAGAACGGGAGGCTGAGCTACAGATAGAACTTCTGGCAGCCCTCAAGAGAGTTTCTCAACTCGAACATGACCTTAAAGCAGAGCGAGATCGCTCAGGTGGGGCAAGTGATTCCAACAAGCTGCTAGATAATCAGATAGCAACGCTAAGGAAAGAAATAGTGACATATCAAGAGAGGATTTCTAGACTAGAAGCAAACTACGAAATAGGTCAAGACAAAGTCAAAGATCTGCAGAATGAGATGACTGTTTTGGAGGATAAAGTCAAGGATTTGAAAAAGTCCAACGAAGTTACCCAACAGGGTAAAACCGATCTTGAAAATGAAATAATGTCGCTCAGGAATAAAATGAAGAAATTAGACATTACTATTGAAGAAGAAAGGAAAGCGAAAGAAACACTCAAACTTCAGCTAGGCGATTACAGAAGGAGGGGAGATGACCAATCGAAAGACTTTGGCACGAGGGTTACCGAGATCCAAATGGAGATGGAAACCTACCGAACAGAGATTTCTGAAAAGGATCGTTTCATTTCAACTCTCCAAGCAAAACAAGTAGACCTTGAAAGCGATATTGCAAAGTTAAAAAGAGATGTCAATAACCAGCAATTGGAATGTGCAGAGCACTCTAGAGATCTCCAAACCACTAAAAAAGAAAGGTCCGAACTGGAGGTCCAGGTCAATGGACTTAGAGGTCAAGTTCGAAACTTCGAATTATTGGTTGAAGAAGGTGGTAAAGATAAGTCAGAACTCTTCGTTCAAATTGAAGATGTTAAGAGGAAGGGCGACAATGAAAAGCGAGAGCATACTAATCAAGTCAGCGAGTTCAAAATCCAAATCGATGGTTACCGCAAAGATATCGTTACAAAGGAAACTAAGATAAGAGAGATTACAGATAAGATTCAAACAGTTGAACATGAACTCCACACTGTTAAAAAAGAGCTCGTTAAAAAGGAAGAGGATAATGTTCATCTTGCTAAAGCTGTTGAAGAAGGCAAACGCTATCGATCAGAGTTAGAGATTGAAGTGGGATCTCTTAAGAACAAGGTGTCTACTTTGGAGGTTAAGATTGAAGTTTCGAAAAAGGAGGTTTCGAATCTACAGATCCAACTTGTGGAATCTAAGACGCATGGTGACAAAGAAAGCGAACACCATGTTACTTTTGTAAGTGAACTGCAAACAAATCTAGAAGGTGCAAAGAAGGATGTCCTCACAAAGGAAGAAGAAATTGAGCATCTCAAAAGTGATAATGAGCTTGTCCGACGTGACTTGTACACGAAACAATCAGAGTGTAGCAGTACAGTTGAAAAGATCGAGAAAATTCAAAATGAGAAGACAGAGTTAACTATACAAATCATGGACTTGCGAGAAAGAGTGATCTTCCTTGAGGGCGAAGTTCAGAAAGAGAAAATAGAAAAAGAAAGCTTCCAGCAAACTGTGACCGATATACGAAGAAAAGGAGATTCTGAAAGTGAATTTATGACCAGGGAGATCACAGAGGTCAGCACACGTGTTGAAAATTTCAAGAAGGAAATCGTTGAAAAGGATACTGTTATAGAAAAGCTGAAGTTCCATGTCAACTCTTACGAAAAGGAGATTGAGAAATTCAAGAGGGACTTTACGAACAAGAAGAATGAATGTGATGGCTACATTCGTGAAATTGAAAAGATGAACCAAGAGAAATCGGAAGACGAAATTGTGATCCAGCAGTTGAAAAACAAAATCAACAAGCTTGAAAGGCAATTAGATGATCTGAGAAGAGACAAAGAAATAGTGGTATCCCAAGCTGAGGAGTTTAAAAGTAGAGGTGACAGTGAATCAAGTGTGCTTAACGAGCAAATTACAGAAATACAGACACGGATTGAAGAATA
>JAUUIK010143477.1:0-12616 GCA_032270385.1 Urticina crassicornis | reverse complement strand
CAAATGAGAATAACTTTGCAAGTATTAACCTTTTTACATTCAAAATTTTACGAAATATTATATGTTATTGTCTTCTTACGGGTTAAGTAGTTTATTTTACTTGACAATTAATTTGAAAAAATATTAAATATAGCGGCGGCCATTTTTCGAATCGGTCTACTGATTGACTGACATTTTCTACAAATCTAAAAGGTAACAGCTTAATTGTTTTATCGTTTGAAAAAATCTCTGTTGATTTTTTTCAGATTTAATGCTTCCGGGCTGTGCGTAAAGAATAATGGTTAATAGTGTACAAGCTTTTAACTTTTACCGTTAATTTGCGTGCGTTCTATGTTCTGATTTTTGTGCAAATTATTTTATGCAAATTACCTACGCATCTACAAGTGTAAAAATGCAAATCCGTTTTGCCAAAACTTTGCGCGCGTCTTGATCTGATTCTGTTTCCGAGCACGAAACTTGCACCTGAGCGCCAATTAGAGTACAACCCGTTATTAAAAAGTAGCCGAACTGACTGGCGATATAGGGGGGAAATCTTAGCATTTTTACTGCAAAATGCCGTTCTCCAGTTCGCGAATGCCAACAGTTGTCAATTACAAGGTTCTATTAATTTGTAAGAAGTAATTTTATATTTGTTTTAATTAAACTTTAAAAATGTGTTTAGCTGAACATATAAAATTGGTTAATAGATTTGAAGTCGTTTTATATTGGAAAAGTGAAATAAAAAACATTGGTTCGTACAGCTTCAGTAAGTTTGAATTATTTTGTATGTTGCTATTTCAATATTTTATGTTAGCTAACTAACACAGTAATCACTTTTGATGTTGACATTTGGAGTCATAATTGGTGTGATTTCCGGTTTTACAACATGCCCAAAATCTCAACCTGATGAGCAACGAAACACTTTAAATCTAACTCTCTCTGCTCTCTCTTCTTGAATTTCCACAGTTTCATACATGACAAAGTTTATTTTCTACCTTGAGAATAAATAATTAGACAAGGATGGATTTAACATATAAAACAAAAAAATGGGTACTCAGAGGTCACCTAAAAAAACTATCAAAGCTGAACTAGTTGGGTAGCACTTAATTTATTCAGATAGATTCATTCTAAATGTCGTAGAAACGTCGAAATAACTGTTCCCCAACTCCCGCTCTCGGAAATTCAATAACCATTCACTGCTGGGACTGTATTTTTCTTGTTCTATTCTGTTTCGCAAACTCGTCAGTTTACAATCTTTGCGTTCATTCGCTCGTTCTACAATCATTCACTCCTTTCATTCTTCATTCTGACTAACATACGTTTACAAGCTATATTTGTATTGTAGATAACAGGAACAGCATACCAATATTATATTGTAATTTCCCCTGCTACAAGTTTTTGAACTGATCCCGTATCTGTTTCCTGATTTCGTGACCTTTCCTATTTACGTACAGTGAAAATGATCATTGCTGACTAATTTCCGCCGGGTTTCCTATATTTTTCCTCGAAATATGAAAACACATCTTGACTGATGTCGGGGCAGCTCCGTTATCTGTCGTGTCGTTCTTCGGCGAATTCTAGTAATATTTCGGCAGTGAAACTGATAAAACGGCCTTGTATAAAGTATTGTAACTAACTATTTAGTCCTATTTAAACTGGATATTAATGGAACCGCGGAATACTACATTGTGGTACTGAGCCAGAGCAAGTGCATTGTGATCAAAAAACCTCAAAATCGTCTGCCTTATGCTCACTTCGCTGCGGCAGCAATTAACACTTTGCCTCAGAGCGTAAAATTTTGCAAAATTATGCCATAATTTTCAAAAGGAATGCTAATCCATTCTTGCATTTCAGAAAAAATATGATTTTCTTCTTATTCTTTTACTTTGAACGCTATTCCGTTATTTTGTGCTTTACAAATGATAATCAAATTATGTTGATTCTAGATTTTTCATTAGTCAACTTTAAATTTTGAGTTTAGCAAAAGTTAGCAATAGTCAATTGTGAAGTCCTTTAGATATCACATAGAGAAAAGTTTGCGGCCTTTATTTGATGGCCTCCCGGCCTGATGGCATTTGCTTTATCTATTAATATCAGCGGAATTATATTTCATATAAAACACATATTTCGATCGAGTAGAGCTGGATATTTTAGTAAGGAAAGTGAATTAATATTATTCGTTAGTTCAGTTATGTTCAGTTATGTTCCAAAAAATAATTTTAAAATTTCTTTTTTTTATTTTTTGAAATAATTATCAATGCCAAAAATTATCAATGCAAAAAATGACATTGATTTTAGTTTTGTTTAATCACCGTATTACCCAGTATTATAAATAATCAATGCATGACAAAGAAAAGAGAAAATGACAGGTAAATGGTGGCATGCATGGTCAGACAGGCATTAAACCTGGCTACTGACCAGTCAGTCAGTCTTAACTGATAATTTCTCCTCTGAAGCAATCAGCGGAACGGTAACTTACCGTTACAACTAGTAACTTGAACTACTGCAGGCACGTGGCCTCAAGTTTTCCCAGTCTACAAGTTATCACGCTCGTCTACAAGAAATATGATTAATGTATGAAGCACTTGTAGAGATACTATAGGACTATGTATAGATTAGCCAAAATAATAATAAATATAATACTGATTTATTATATAAATTCAAACTGGTCGTATTAGCTTGACACTGAACGTATACAACACGATAGATATTTCGACTGGTATCGAGTATTCGATAAAACTTTCTAGATGCCGATATTATATTCCATATTTGAAGAGACTGCAAATGATGAGAATTAACCATAATTAACCATATTGAGAATTAAGTAGACTGAACCGAGCAAAAGTACTAAAATATTCAACGGCAACTTACAGTGTTGCTCTTTGGTGAGTGTCGCTTTGTCAACCGAAAAGTTAAAATCCCTGCCAAAATTCGGTGTCTCCCTCTCAAGATTTGCTTTTATTCGCGAGAAAGACTGGTAATTACTATGAACTCTCATAGGAACTCCGTCAGTCAGTCGCTACTCGGTGTAGAACGTTATGTAGAAATGAAATGTCGTTACAACAAGCTCGTGGTGTTATCACAGGACATGTTCGTCAACAATTCAGGTACTAATGAAATCAGCTCAAAAATAATTTAATAAAAATAATTAAAGAGCTCAGTCTCAAATGCATTTCACGAGCTCCTTGTAGATGTGTTCGTATGTCAGTAGATAGAGACAACAGTCAGGAAAGCTCTTGAACACTGGACAAATTGTTTAGTACTGATTTTGTTTCTTTAATACAATATATATATAGCTTTCAAGTTTTCATGACTTCCTTGTATAATTTAACTGCTATCAATTAATATGATATTGCTGTTGATATTGAGTTTACAGACTACAAGCCTTAGGATACTCATTGGATAATTGCTGTACTCGCTATCTAGATAGCTGGCTGGCTGATAGATAGCGAGTATATTGCAGGATTTGCAATAGAATGTGGCTAGTGGATTTCTACTAATAAATGCTAGAACTTTTTGTACTTTTTGCTTAACCTCTGGATTCAGTAGCTATGGACGTAAGGTTTAGAAAGCCTGAGGCATCGAAAAGATGTACATCAAGTTGACTGCGAATTAAATACTGTGTCCTTTCCTTCAGCACCGAGGGGACTGATGTGGCCGGGTGGAGTCTTACGACCTCTGTGAAGCGATGAATATTAATAAGTGACCAAAAACATCATGCTGAGCTGATTTTAAAATAGAGGCTTAACAACTTCGTGTAGGGTGTGAGGGGATGAAAACTCTTCGCCTTGGGTTTCCTGTTGTATAATTCCCTTGATGAAAAATAGATTCCCAATACATTTATTGGTAACCTCTTCTCAGTGCCCAAAACATATTTTTATATTCTTAAAATATTGACTTATAGTACATAGATGATGTGTTTTTTTAATGCTTGTTTGTATATTTGTTTATTTGTTTGTTCATTTGTTTATTTATTTATTTAATTCTTTATATATTTTTTTATTGTGGTATTGTCAAACATAAATCTTAATATTCATTTTAATTCATGTCGAAAATAACTAGCCATTAAAAAATTAAAATTTTGAAATGACTTTACATTGCTAGTTACGTTATTCAGCAAACCGAGAAAAGATTTTAGCTATAGGAATTTTTTAAAGTCAATTACGTAATGAACAACGTAAGGTCAGTGGCGTAATCAAGCATGACAAATGTTAGTTATGAAAAATATCAATCCGACAAACAGAGTCTCTCAGGAATTTGAGTTCTCAGAAAGGAAGGAACTTCGAAACGCCGCTCGTAAATTACCTCTGATAGGATATCCTTCAAACGGAACCATAACTGACTAAGAATTGTTTTCCTGTTGATCTGATACGTTTTGCCAAGACCAGGCCGGTTTAGGAGGGGGGATACTCCTATACAAAACTTATACGAGGATATGCATGCTGCTGAATAGACTCTGGTTTCTTAGCTTAAGCTTGTTGTCTGATCTTGTACAGGATATGTTTTATAGGCTGTTTTCTTACATAGAGTAGTGTAATTTGGATTTATGTCTTGGATTTTGACTGATAATTTTCGCAAATAATCTTGAAAAGGATAGGAAATACAAAAAGAATATTGTGTAAGACAGTGTCAGGATTTGAGATTCCACTGGCACCTCTCTACACAAACCTTGGGTAGAATACCTAGACCCCCCCGGGCGCCACGGGTGATGGCAAACGCGTTGTCACTGTAGCTATTTGGCTGGACAACATCATCCAAACTATTTCCTTCTGCATACTGGAGACGGAATCATATTTCAGCGTTAGTTAACGTTAGACCACTTCAACCCGGCTGAAGTCAGGAGGATTAAGTCGAGGGGTTTAATCCCATGCACCGATACAGAATATATGAGAGTATAAAGAGTATACCGGGAATCTAGTTACCGAAATGAGTTGACGTCTAAACAGGGGAAGAAAATAATGAAGAAGCAATTAGTAATTCCGTTTGTTAATCACCGAGTGCCGGAACGTACTTTAAAGTTATTGATATGTTTATTCTACGGATTAATGTATATTAATTTTGTCTTTATATTTACAAAATTAATGTACTATTATTATTGTTGCTGACACCCTTCATATCAGTATTGTACTGCAACCAGTAAGGATTCAATAAACTATTATTATTATTTTATTTTATTTTATATTATTAAAGTAGCCAGCCGAGCTTCTTTCATCATTAATTGACTCTTATAGGTGCTGTTTACAAAAACAAATCATTTTTATCTTAAGTTCAACACCGTTATTATTGAACGATATTTAAACCGATCTTTCTTGCATCAACAGTTTTCTATGTCTGCAGATATATCACTCACGGCGATCTTAAGCTTCCTCTCCAAGATTAAATAGATTTGGATTTAATATACAAGAACGATTTTCGTGAGAATTTTTACAATAAATCCTAAGTTGTACTAAATATTCAAATCTTTTTAAGTACTCTTGATTGACGAGAGCCGAGAGAGTATTGCCGAGTATTTCTCATTGATAGATTAGCACAAAACGCCTTTAAGTCACAAAGGAGACTGTTCTGTCTGCACCGGCAACTGTCAGATTAGGCTGCTATTGGGTTGCGAAAGAATGACGCTTACTTTTATCATTCCTGGGTGTAGTGTTTCTGTATCCACGTGGAGTAGTTCACGGGTCACCCAGATAAACTTACAAGCGCTCAATCTATTCCACTGTCAGTAGAACATTCGATCGATCGACTGCATGAAGCAACATGAAAAGAGCCTCGTTCGGAAGAGCAGTCGATTTTGCCATTCTTGTCCTTGCTTCGTCGATTGTAGCTCATGTATTTAATGTCATGTAAGTATTGAATAAGTTTACTGATGGAACAGGTTCAGAATGTTATGGCTTGAGTAGCCATCAGTGATCTGCATTCTGTAACACAGCACCTTCATCCTTGTTTACACTACCATAAATTGGGCTTTATGATTGTTTATGTTTTTTCAGAGTCAGTTTTGGCTATTTTAAGCAGGTCCTCGGTCACTCCCCAGGGCCATGTCGGGCCATCAATGGTAAGCAAAGCCATGCTTTCTTCTTCTAAGAACAAGCAGCATTTCAGTTAGCCATTCATAGCCATTGAGATTGCTCACCTTAACAATGCCATTTATATGACCTAATCACCTTGTCTTTAAATTTAGACAGAATGAGATGTCAGAATGAGAAGTTATGTCTGTCGCTTAGTTGCTTTATTAGAAATTGTTTGTTTGTAGAGCTAGCCGACTCGGTTAGAAAATTCAAGCTTGAGCCTCGTGGTTATCGTATATGGACCACCGTACAACATTCACTGCATCCAAATTGGTTCCAAAATACGTCTGCCACATGCTGTTGTGACGAGCTTGACACATTGTGTTGATGCCAAGAATCTTAACAATGGTAGAAATGTTTCTAGCACACTACGACATAAGACCACACACCACACACCGCACACCATTCCACGGAACCACTCTTGACTGATGCGGCAACTCGGAAAGCTTAATACCATCAAATCCACAGTAGAGTACAACATCCGTAAACATGTCCAACTGATGTAAATTTTCTAAAAAAACGTAAAAATCAAGTTAAAATATTTCGCACGACAGACTAGACACATAGAAAGTAATGACGTCATAATATGTCAAATGTAGTTATTCGTAACTTTTTCAATTGTTTTGATCTTTTCGCTCGAAAAAACCGGTGCAAATCGTGCTTGAGGCTATATTTTAGCTAAATTAGAGGAAATGCAATCACGAGGGAGATTAAATAAATATATATAATTTGAAAACCGCAAAATATTAAATTCATTCTAGCCAATGTACAAAAGTTGTGCATTCATTGTAAAAAAGAATTCTGAGAAACCAAGTCGTATTGAAAATTTTATTTCATTTTTTTAATGGACGTAGGAAAAGGTAATCACGAGTCAACTTTATAGTTTAATGACTGGGAATTTCTTATAACACCTAAAGCTAAACAAGTAAAATTCTACTCGTTTAACATCATAGACGTCGACGCTGTACTGTAAATTGAACAATCAAAGAAATTCAAAGAGTATAGTTTAGGTTAAATGTTTTTAACAAAGAAAAATGGACGCCTCTCGAAAATTAGCGTATTTAGTTAGTAGAAATGATCTTATCTTGCTGTGCAGAAATCCAGCCGAGAAAATATAAGCCGAAACATACAAGCGATGTAATTGTTTCACAGCTGTGACATTATATTAGGCTTGAGATTTCTCACTAAATTACTCTCATATGTCTGAGTCATAAAAACATCTAACCCCCAACAACGAAACACCTTATCCTCGTTAGACATTTAACGGTGCGGCTTTATCACGATTTACAACCTGCAAATTTAAACGATGCCATTTGGTTTTGATAATAATGCGTAATCAGTGCTCATCACTCGTTTAGTCTAGAATAGAATGTAACTATAAAGCTGCTTGAGACAAAAAATATTTGGAAAAAGAATTTCCATTTTTGTCTGATCATAAAATCTGCCCGCATGCGTTGATGATTAAAACCATCACGAACAAATACATACATGATGTCATTCAATAAATACTTGGACCTAGTCTATCATATGTAGAGATTTACTTGGACCTAGTCTATCATATGTAGAGATTATTTTATGGAAAGTGCGCGCGTACGGTTTTTGTACACGATCGATTTTTGAAGTATCATAAAACAAACGAGAGAACTTTAATATAACGCGTGCTGTGATTGGCTGAAAGCCACGTTCTTACAACTCTATTGAAACGCAGAAATGGGTTATTTTATCAAAGAAATATAATTTTTTTTTAGAGTTATAGAAACACTTTTTCACTTTTTTCTTTGGAAGAAGTCGAAATGTCAGGCTCGTGTCCTCACAACATTTCTCGTTCTCCCAACCACTGACTCGTGTTTCTATAACTCTAAAGAAGGGCGAACTTTAACGTGAGCTTATTGTTATGTCAAATGCCAACCAAAGATCGATTAGCTCGTAAAACAAAGCGATGTTGACTCGAAAGTTTAAACTATATCGATCATTCTTGCGATTATGGAAAACGCCGTTCTTTGATAAATCTATATAATACTTTAATACGCTTAATAATGTCTACTTATCCCCTTATTAAGCTTGATATATTTTGTTTTATTACCGAATTGAAAACCGCACAGTTAAGTGAGCATTATTATACAAACAGGGCAGCCTGCGCAGCTTACTACGTAAAAACAATATCAGGATAACGAATCCAACAATTTTAATTATTTGTTTCTGTTTTTATTTCTTAGTCAATGGCTCGGAAGATGTGGAAATACTTTCTAATGGAATGGCTCTATTTTCATCCGTAAGTAGAGTGTATAACCCTCATACTTCCCTGGTATAACATAGAAACCCCCAAATGTTAACAACAAAAAAGCGCCTGTTTTATATTGATGTGTGTTATACAATATATCGATAAAACATGTTGAATAATGCGAAACAAGTGCAAATTCATGCCATTCGTCAATGAAGTGGAATACCGTGCAGGCAGAGTATCGTGTATCACGCGAAATGTCCTTCAGGATGATCATTATGAAGATGGCTCCATTCTATCAAATCATTATTTAAAAACGAAAAACGATTTGCTGGCGACGAAATTTCCACGCCCCAAATTAATATTTTCGCAGGAAAATGAGATGGAACAAAAACCATGTAATAACATAAAGTGAGCGTGAAACCCAACATGCTTAATATCAAGAGCAAAATTGAAATCTGTTTAGCTAATCAAACCCTAGTTATCGTTTCGGAAGTCCTTATCGTGTATCTGATATTGTCTTCGACAGACAAGCATCTGTTGTTGTTTCTTTCAGCAGCCAATGTTGCTCTCCCTGTAATGTGTTGCTACGGGTTGTCTAACTTGCTCTAGTCTCTATTGCTACTAAATGTGTCATCACTTTGGCGTATCTCAATATTTTACGTTAATCGTTTCCTAGACGTCCTTTTCATCGACTCTAAGTATTGTCACATGCTATTTTAATCAGAGTAAACGCTGTTCTGTTGTCTGTTCGTCGGTGCAACGGTATACTCAATGACATGTTTGACTTTCCCGTGGGAAAGCAGCCTCGCCGACCATGAGATCATGTGAAAAAACCAAGAATGTCGTAAATACGGTCATTCTGATTTAGAAAACATAACAAACTTGCTTCCACACCTGGAATAGGTCGACTTAGGTCAAAATAGGGTCAGGACTCAACGTATTACGATTGCTAAGTTTCTGTGATTCCTTCTGAGTTTGTCTTTGATCGTGCGGTTTTTTTCAATGTACAAAAAATGTTCCCACCAGTTAATCTGTTTAATAGGTTTGATTTTAGATCTCATTAGTAGTTCAATCAAAAAGTTAAATCACGCGACTTTTTATTTCGATTATCTATTTGTTTAAAAATGATATAAATTAGCGTTATTATATTCCAATGAAATGTATCAATAGTTTAGAAATTAATGAGACATAGAAGATAAAGACTTGTGAGGCAGAAACAAGAATTACACTAAGAAATTAAAGGATATATTTCTTTGCTGTTTATAGCTTCACGGCTACACCAGCCTCAAATTGAAGCAGAATATTTAATATATCTAAGGCCTTGTTCAAACGTCGCATCTCACATGTGCCGAATGTAATGCAAATGAGCAAAACCTATTGTTTGAGCTCATTTGCATTAGATTCGGCACATGTGAGATGCGACGTTTGAACTAGGCCCAACGTAGGCTATTGCAAATCATGGTTCCGACTCAAACAATAGCAGACCAATCCCAGTCGCAGAGTTTTCCCAATGGAATACATCTTGTCCCACAAACAACATCACAAACCGCCTGTTTTCACTAAGGTTTTCATAACTTCACAGACTTTATTAATAATTACATAAAATACTAGAAATTCAACCAAGACGTATACAATTGTCTGCAATCAATGTCTATTTTGAGCTGTTTTCTGGTTAAATCGTTTGGCTTGAATTGTCGGACGTTGCAACAGTAACTATGGGGTGTCGGACCATCAACTAATGAATGTGAAAATAGAACTAGCGAGTAAATAGTATGGGCTGCGCCGGTATATAATACATAACGAATGATGAAGATATGGTAAATTGAACACCGTATGATAAAACGAGTTGAACACCGTGTGATAAAACTTATAACTGACGTTAGTCCTCAGTCGTCTGAGTAAAGACAAATGACTAACGATCATATATATCGTGATTCTTTAAGAAACGAATGCGTTTGTTGTATTTTATCGCATGCGCATTAAAGAACAATGATTAGTTTACTACTGTGATGATTACTACTAACAATGTGCACTCAACAGAATATACACCTTTTGGATATACAATGATAAGTTATGTAAATGAGTTATGATTAAAGTCTCATTATTGTAGCAATTAACATACATTTAAACAAAGTGAACGATCAAATTGGTCAATGTCAAGGGATGCAAGGATTGATAAAATAATGAGTAGTGCTTTAGCGAAATACAATGTTCGCGCTTCTTATCATTTGATAACCTTTTGTGTCGGCAGATAAGAACTGAGCGCATAGTACGTGATGATTATTAAACCTAATACTTAATCGGATAAATTACATTAAATCAAGAGTAAATCAGAAGGTGGACTAAGAGCAATTAAGCCATCTCTGGTATCAGACGAACAACAGCAGACTAACATCTCTCGTATGTTACCGCCAACAAAATCCTGAACATGGAATGGAATGGACCCGAGAAAACATGTACTCGTTCTAAAAATATTTATTTTTGGAATGGAGGGGGGTGGGGTAATGAAAATATGAAGTCGTACTAAAAATCTAGAGAAGGAGGGGTGGGTAAAAACAAAATAACCACATATTGTTCTAACATATTATTGTACCTCTCCCATACCACACATGAACCCGTCACGCTGTGACTCATTTCGATTACTACAAATTAACAGTATATACTAGTGTGCCATTCGCATGTAAATGTATTTGTACCAGACATGCATTTTCTAAAGTGCTTTTCTATGTGTTTGTCCTTTCTATGCACTTGCATACGGAGCGTGCATGATCAAATTAAAGCACACAAACACCGAAGTCACAAAGATGACTGTATATCGCCAGAGTATGCTGATCATCAAACTGATAAAGGGGTTCTGGCATTTCATCGAAAAATGTCGTTTCCTAGTGTGCGTGATCACTTGTAACACACATTTTGTGTACATATAAAACGCAAGTAAAAATACAACGCGTACAAAAACCTCGTACCCCACCCCCCTCCATTCCTAAAATAAATATTTTTAGAACGAGTCCAATTTTTCTTGAGTCCATGTTTTCTCGGGTCCATTCCATTCCATGTTTTAGTCATTGTCATTTTTCAAGTCGATTAATCAGATTACATGTTCAGTGTTAACAACATAAACGTTTTGGGCTCAGAGGAAATAAACTACATCAGTGATAAGAAATGGAACACAGCTGCTCATTCTTTTCAGTATCGTCATGTTGAGGTACTGCCGGATTTGATAGTGCGTGTGAATTTACTAGCTTCTAGCTTTTTTAAATCTCTTTAGAGGCGGGTTATTTAGGGAAAAGTCTCGGTAACTAGAGCATATTTTCTTTAACACACGACCCCACTGTTATTAGTTCTGTAGCGCGGATGGAATGCTATGTTCGTCTTCTATACAACACATGTTACAAGCATGTATTATCCCTTAGGCGGTGCTTACATGTACACCTTGTACGAGGTCATGCATACCGGTACAACACATGAAATATCATGTTTAAATGTAGTGAATATAGAGTTTCTCGCTTTCCGATTGGTTTAGAATTTTGTCATGTTTCGCTATATTTCCCGCGCGGTGAACACAGCTCCAGCGCGAGTACTTTCTGTCTTTTTTCAGTTTCTCTTTTAGTATAGTTACACAGGTGAATATCAGACTGATATTCACCTGTGTAATTATACTAAAACAATTATTCAGAAGTTCTATTTTTTCTTTATGAGTAGTCCATTATATTCATGAGAGAGACATAAACAGCGTAAAAAAACACAAACTTTGAGCATAACATATGAATGTCAAACCTCTAATCCTACATTATTCTGGTTCTATACCATATTATTTCTTAAAGTCGATTCCCGCTGTTCTGTACCCTGGATTTCAGAAGGTATTTATTCTCGCAATCGTTTGTTTGTCGGATAGTCGCGAGGAGAAATTAAGTAACCTTGAGGTTCGCTTCGCTTCTCACGCCTCCGGTGCTTAATACCCAAAGCGAACAATGACCTACGCAACCCAATACATTAACCTGCTCTGTTTGTACACACTATACACTGCATTGGTCTGCACTGAAGTACGTAAGTGGGTACGAATGCAAAGGCTTGGTTGCTTAGCTATCTTACCCGTATTTTATAGCTTATAGCTGGTGGTTTGACATCCATATATTTTGCTAGAGCTATGTATATTTGACGCTGTCAGTAACGTTGTGTTTCTTAAAACTCATATGTGATCAATTCAATAAATTCTATTAGCCACTTTCTAAACGGGTAAGGGACTGGGACCGAGTTGAAAAAACTAATTCAAGTACTGTTTAATAAACGAGCAGGAGTGTTTTATCAGGTTTAAAAGCACGAGGCGTAGCCGAGTGGTTTTAGATCT
>JAUUIK010142923.1:2643-12665 GCA_032270385.1 Urticina crassicornis | reverse complement strand
CCCCCCCCCACCCCCCCCCCCCCCCCCCCCCCAATTTTGAGTTTCATCTGGACAGATATTCGCACACTCACGTCGTTGACGTTTAGAGATTTATGTAAACAATAGTGACTTAATGATAAACTACTTGCAAACTAATATTTTTTGTCATCCAACTTAGGGACAATTTCCATGGTGCGATACCCCGTATGTATGACGTCAAACTTGGTTTTTTGTCGGTCGTATTTCTTTCAATAAATACTTAAAACATTTTGAAATAAATTCTCTCTATAATCCAAGCTAGACAGTCACTTCACATACGCCAAACTATTGATAAATATTACCAAGCGGAAACCATAGCAACCAGGAATAATATCATAGTTGATTACTTATAACTAAAATCGTTCAGTACTAATATTATTCCTATCAGTCAGAAATTTCTGAAAATATTAAAACTCGCCATTTTTGTTAATTACCTATTGCTTGGAGCATAAGACAGGCTTCCGGAACACCTTTAAAATATTGGAATTGCCACAAAGGCCTTCTTTTCTTATCATCCAGATATACTAACAAATGCGTTAAATGTCTTAATGTGGCTTTTAACTGGATTCTCTTTTTTCGGCTTAAACCTCTCCAGTTTCTACTTCCATCTCATCACGACATTCTTTTCGAGTGACAAATGGCTTGATTCAGCTGGTCTTTCAAGTCAATTAGAATTTTTCTACTGGCAGACTCACTATGTAGATAAAAAATACTCTCTAGTGGTCTAACAAAGCTCAGCAAAGAAACCGCCAAAGTGCACAAAAGTTGGCTGAACAAACTCTATTCACAACGCTTTCAGAAAGAGAAGAGATATCGTGCTAGCTGTTCAAACCAGAAGTATATTTATAATTTATGGAATATTTTTGCAAACTTTTAATTCTTTTTCTTATCTATTTACAAAATGATTAAAAAATTAGTTTATCAAAAGAGTTAAAGCGAATTGAAGAAAATTGAGGACTTTCTTTTAAAAAAACAGCCACGAAATAGTTTTGTTTTTTTTCCTTTTTAAATTTTCTTTTTTTTTCACACTTCTTGTTGCTGGTAAAATTCGATAACCGTTGCTATGCGAGTCCAAAAAGTCTCTTTTTAATTTTACTCTTGATTTTACTAATTACTTTCAATTTTCGTTGTGATGACATTAAGCTTAGATCCGTAATGGTAGATCTCCTAGCAACGCATTCAATCTGGCTGACAATGTTTTGCATGTCTGTTGTTTTGAATTACTTATTTAAAAACGGAGTCTGAAATGTTTTTTGGCCCAATTACACACACCCATCGAAGTCTATATGTGATCCTAAACGCCAGGCTTACATGAATTTTTGTAAATACGACTGAGGGATATATATCTGGCATCAAATCAACACATTAAATCCTGTTATCCCAATAAGCGTATATTAATGTTTAGATGTACTTCTAATGTTGAGTCAAAAGAGAGAGTCTTATCTGAGCTGAACCATAATTTATAAACGTCTTTATTTAAACTAAAAGCAATTTAAAAATGGATGGCGAGCGAGTCGAGAATTCCCAGGAGAGTGATACCATCTGCTCGACAATTTTCGATATTATTTCTCAGATTGAAGTAAGAGTCGAATACTGTCAAAAAAGCCTATTGAATACTGCATAGAGCAAGTAGAAGATAAAGTGTTGAAGTCGTTTGTCTACTGAAAAACTGTCAGACGCAAGAAAAGAAAGCTCAAACCTGGCAAGCTGTTGAATTGAGAATTCTAGTTCAGCCTAAATTATTAACGGTACCGCTAAAATTTTAATACGAGGCGATTGGGAAATAGATAAAAGGTTGACGCTCTGTTAATGGGGAGACAGGTGTGTGCAGCCGTACATAAGAACAACAGGCCTGGAGTGCTTACTGGGTGTCAACCACCAAATAAGACAAAATCCTCTTTGAAATAGCAAAACAAATCGCAATTAGAACTCTGAGAAAGAACTCGAATGCACAACCCCCCATGAAGGTTCATCAAAAGGAGAGAGTTTGTTTTCATATTTCAGAAAAAAAATGAAAAAAAAACTTCGAGCGCTAAAACATTGCCAGCCGTAAAGTATCGATATATCGGTGTTGGAATTAAATATTTAAAAAAGTTTAAAATATGAGTAAGGCTCATTTTAATATTTCAAAGTAGTTTTTTTAAACATAGTGACACATTGGAGTTCTAATAAATTTGGCCCGGTCACAGCTTGGTATAAAGGTATGGCGCTAAAATTTCCAGTTGTATTGGGATAATATTCTTACAAGCTTTCACCTGATTAATCAAGTTATCACCAGGGTGCCTAAAGGAAAGGACTCAACCGAAATTTGGTCGCCAGGTAAACCTTAGTAAATCCAGTCCACGATCATCTGTTATTTTCCCTTGATCTTGCCTACCCACGGGCTTTGAGATAGGAAGAAGGAATGCTTGACACAAACAAACAAGCGAGCCAATTTAGAATCGCTCAACTTGATAGAACAACGGATGTTAACAGAGCATTAGGCGACGCTATGGAAACTGGATAACGGGTTGAGGACGCCGCAACTTTACGGTTTAAAGTAACAGCAAGATTAAGAATCCGCGAAAATTGCAACAAGAATTTAAAGACGTCGTGTAATGCAAAAATTGCGTACTTTTCAGCGATAATCTTTCCAAATAACATAATATACATTTTGAATTGAAACTGACCACATGTGACCTCTGACTTACGAGTTTTTTCCAGTTTCCCTTTCAGAGCAAACACATCACTAAGGAAGTTTTTTTTGGTAAAAAAAAATTATAAATACAATCGCATCCATTTTCAGTCTCTACCCGCGTCTCCTTCCACCTTCAGCTTCCCGAAACCAAAACCTGAGCTTAATTCACACGAGTTGCCAAATAATTAAAACTGATATTTCAGGTAACCGAGCTCCCGAACGAGTCTGAGTTTGACGTCACTAGTCAACCTGTGGACTCGTATTATTATTCTCACATTAATATATCTCATTTCCCGTTGCCAAAGTATACGGTTATAATAAAGGAAATAAAGAATATAATTATAAATGCGACGTTCTCTTTGACCCTCTAAATATCATGCACGTCAATTTGAATGACTTAAAATGTGTCGGTTCACAGGTTTACCCTGTACTCGTTCCATAGTAACCTCAGAACCAGTTTTGAAAAAAAAAATCTTACCACCTTTGTCGACGTCAATATTATTACTTCTGAAATCGATCTTTGCATAAATAAAGAAACCTTTGTATCTTTTTTTATCGCATGTGTGGCTATTCTGAATCTTTATCGGTCTTAATCTTAAATATTGCCTTCCCAGGCAAAACATTTACAAGGAGAACACGAGGGAAATCCTTATTTTCTCCCATGACTTTGTGGCTCTGATTTTCAATACCTTACGCGTAGCGAATCGTCACAGGACATGTTTAAGGGCATTATAAGCTTGATATATATTTCATGTCTTAACGTCTACACTATGGTGATCTTGAATCACTACGACTGCAGCGCGAACACATGGCCCTAAAGTTGACCGATGTTGAAACTATGAATATGTTCAAACAAAACGCTAATAATTATTGAGCTGAGATGGTCTGGTAAAAAGCGGATTTCGTGGTAGTTTTGTTTTTTCTTTGTGGGGATATTGTTACTGGCCTTACACGTAGTTACCTGTGAACGGGTCTCTGAACTCGAACAACAGATCCTGTGACAGGTGGAATACAACTCTTACGCCGATTCATCTACAATGGCGTTCTTTCATCACCAATCGAACACACACATGTAGAACAGCTAGCTTTCGAGACTCCGTTATCACAATCAACGTATTCCGTTTCACTACAATGCTGAGACGAAATAAAAAGTAAAAATCTTTACAAAAACTTACCAATACCACACTTGTCACACAGAACGATTTCGTTTGGGAGCGCTGAAGTTCCGTCTTTGCAGATAATGCAAACAATTTCAGCAGTAGTTTCTGTTACTGGAGAAAAGAAAGATGTATTACGACTTACTAGAAATTCTCAGGCCCAAGTAGATCCATGAAATCCTCTCTGCTCTTCTCAACAGAGCAATTCCAACTTAAAAGCTGGATTCATATTCCATAAACAGACATGTCGCTCAGACGGACCGGAATTTAGGCAATATGTGTTTCCCGGTCTAGGAAACCGAATTGAATAAAGAAATTAAAGATGAGAAATTAAAGACAAACCACTGTGAATCTTGGAAAACGGGCATTCCTCGACTGAGTTATCGTCGAAGATAAGATGGCAGTAAGATTTGAGTCTGTCGATTTTCTGAATTTTAGCGTAGAACAGTTTGTCTTCCCACTCGGCTAAAACCACGTCTCCGACATCAAATTTGAAATCATCCATTCCTCGTTTCCATTGAGCTTATAAACCGACGAGCGACAAGTCGATGTGCCTGCCCTCAACCTATCTTATCCTTGACAACTTGATATCCGGCGATAGAGGAGAGAAAAGCTCAAAGACTTCAGACAAGCGTTTGACCGTGAGATCTCCCGTCCTTGACTCAGTCAGTTGTGAACTACGATAGCCTCGACTCGGTGCCACTCGAATGACGTCCTTAAAGAAATTGAACTCATTTGAAACCAGCAGTTTTTCCGCGTTCACTTTCGTTTCTTCGATGCCAAAATCACGCCAACTCCTTCACGAGGGAATATCCCCGTAGTTCAAGCATACTTACCAACTCTAAGCCGCGAAAATATCACCCAAGCTAGAGCAATTTCGTTTCTAGGATTCAGTTTCCGCTCGCATAACTTCAATTAATTATGAAAAATTTCCCGCTATCAATTTTTCTTTTACGCTTATATGCTGTTTATTGTTATGTAAAATCGAACGGCTTGCACCTGTATGGACAAGGGCTGACTTTGTATAAAAACTCTGTCTTTTAGGTAACTTATCACATATCCAACAATTCTGATGGACCTGTGTATGTCTGATCTCGATGTCAGAGGCAGCTGATTACACAATCCTTCACTCCAACGACAGAATTAAGCTTTACTATTTGACTTAGAAATTACTTTTACCAGAATGAAAGTCGAGAAAATTTCCATTACAAGATATACGGAAAATTGCGATATGATTTGAAATATCTTACTTACAAATGACGAAGCCGTCGGTCGCCAAAGCCCGTCTGGTTTCTTTGAATTTGGTTGCTTTGTGTTGTCGTTTTCTTCGGTTCAATTTTCTCTAGGATTTCAAACATACATTAGACCATCAATTTAGGTAGCCCGAACTGAATTAGTCCACCTAACATCTGCTCAATTGTTTACGAGTTTTTTTGGGAAAATGTTCTTTTCCGGCGCACGTGCCAAACTCTCAATATGAAGGGCCTTCCGGACAAGATAATTTTGATAACTCTTAAGTCTTTTTTCGTTTTGACACGACCGTTGTTTCGGGTTTTGACAGGAACCATCATTCACCAGAAAGAAAAATCAAGCATTTTACGTGCAATGAGTTTTAGAAACTGTATATTGTGTTTTACTTTCCGTAGTCGATATTTTTAGCCGTCGAAGGATAGGCATTGGCGAGTTCAGTCGGGCGCTCATGTAAAAGAAGTAGGGAATTGGAATTGTTTTGCGTTGTCCATATCCGCCTCGAAGCACTTTATTCCAAGCGCGTACGATATGTCCTTTCATAAAGTTATTGATGAAGTATTTATTTTGAATGCAAGCAGGTGCATTCTCCCATCAAATCTACTCGTACTATGCCAGCTGTCACCAAACAGCTATCCGACCAGTCACGTGACCCCTAAAACTGAAACCTAGGATATGGGAACCTCTGTGAGGAATCTTGGAAGGATTTTAAAATCCCTGGTTTGTCCTTCGGCAGAGATGTTTCACGACTGAGAATCGATAGATCGACCTTTGAAACAGTAGTGAATGACACAAAAGATAGCTAGGCGCGCGGCACTTTCCAATTAAAGTGCATGAAAGAAGATAAAAACAGTGTTATTAGCGTTACGTAGAATAGCAAGATAAATTGGATATTACATATAATTACTTCTAGGCTTTCAAAACAAAAAAAATAGACTATCGCACATAAAGCGCAGCTGTTTCAAGCTTTGAGGCGAAAGAAAAAATAATAACATCCGGAGTAATTTGGAATTTTGTATATAAGTGGACGGGATGACAAGAAAGGGATTGACCGGCTCAACCAATGTTTAATCTCTTAAAATCTTCTGATTTCTTCGAGTTTTTCAATGAAGTTTTAACGATCAGTCCAAAATATCCGAGACGGTTGTTGGACGTTTAGTGGCGCAGTTACACGGTCTAATATCGATATAGCTAGCGCGCTATACTCAGATGTATTTATATTTCTACCAATATATATATCAAAATAATAGGCTCAAAAAAATAGTCTTAAAGTCTCACTAATTAGAAAGCATGAATATAATTTAATGGAACAAAACTAGATTATAGTTTGCATCCTGCCTCTCAATAGTAATCTTGGTTTAAAAGAATAGGAGCGGAAATGGCAGTAGCCAAATCAATATGTCTTTCACCTTTTTATCCACTTTAAGGAGAAAAATAATATTAAACGGAGACAACAGTCCGAGACACGCACGCTTCCTTTCGTGAAAAAAAAAATTATAGCCATTTTGGACCAATAATTCTTGAATTCCCAAGATCACTTAAATTTGCCAAGTTCCTTAATATATCGCCAGCTTCTTGTTATGAGCTAACCACTAATTAAGTCCTCGATTCTCTCCGATTAAAGAAAGTTTATTACAGAATGTGTGTGTATAGCTAGACGGCAAAAATACCTTTTGGTACAATCACATCTACTATACTACTGCACGTGTGAATTCACCTTCATGAGGGTGCGTGTGTCAAAGCAATCTCCTGCTCTGATTTAGCATTTAAACCATACAATTTTCAATGTTGTTTTATTAAAATTATCAATGATTTTTTTAAAGGTCGTTTGTAGCTTGTAAGGTGGTTTTGTCACCGTGTTAAGCCCTGTTTAAATATAACCAATTTTGTTTTTCAATAACCAAGTCAGCTTTCAAGGTGTCTGTCATTACCTCTCTGTATTATCGAACCTAGAGTGAAGACCAATTGTTCAAGATCAGTTGTTATCTGCATTTATTGTACATAGTAAACTAACATGGAAAGCATTTGGAAAATAGTATTTGAACATGCATTGATCAGCTGCTTTTGTGGGTTAGACCAGCTTGATGTTTGTAAACTTTCTCATATAAAGGACAAAGAACGCGTGAGCTACCAATTTGCTAAATACGGCATGGAAATGCGAGGGTCTTTGTCAACTTTAAGTCTGAACCAATTGTCCGCAAAAATATATACGGAGGGTACTATTCATGCGGGCTATTCTGATGTGGTGTCTTCTGAAATAATTGCTCCGTTTTCTTTTGTAAACGTTGCTTTTTATTGATATTTTTCATTTATTTTTTAAACGAAAGGTGGGCCGTAGAATTATGACATCATTGTCCATTGTTCTGGTCGAAATACAAACACACCTAGCTTACAATAGTGCCGTCAAAACGATTGCACGACAAAGGGTTAAGTCTTTTAGAGGTTCTGTTCAAACCGTTAAATCCTCTCTTTATCCAGACTAAACTAGAGACTGTAAGAACAGTTGGTATGAAAGAAACTTGATGTATAAATAAATAAAAATTGTTATAGCAATACACAACTTCCGGTTTTGGTTATTTAAGCGTTGTAAATTCGATGATTAACCCGTAATATATCGCCAAGCTGACAAAATGATTGAATAAAGTATTTAGATATTTTAGTTAGAGAACTATTCTAAACGGTGATATATTTAAGTATCGAACTTTAAAACCTTGAATAGCGATGCCTTTTCACGATGCTATATTCCGTTTTAAGAATTAATTCTGGGAAAAGCGATATTTTTTACTGAACTCCCAAAAAATAAATGCCACAGTCATTTTTTCGGGTGTTACCAGGATGAAAATTCATGACATAACAGTTTTACTGAAAATTATTTATCGATGCATTTTCATATTATTTAAAATATTCGTATTCAGTTTAGAACAGCAACATCAAAAAGCCCCCTAAGTCTTCATTTTGAAAATATGGTGATAAAAAGACACTGTATATTGTCATCTTAACAGAAAATGAACAGTTGGGCGCGCTTGGGATGCAGCTTCAAAACTTAATGTTTTCGTTTTCAGGTTTTACGATTACAGAAAACTGCTCAGTACGGTGGCTCCCTAAATCATTCAAACCAAAGGAGCAATCAAGACTGGCTTGTTTTTGAGGATATTACGGTTGAATATCTTACCAATAGGTGACGGTGCTAATCCTTTTTAAAAAACACGGTTTGAAACATATGTCCTTTTAAAAGCTCACTTTCACAGTGTCAAGTCAAAAATGACTCAAACGACTGATGGCTGTTTTGGTACAATTGTACACTTTTTCATAATTACGGTGCGATAAGCCATCACTTTTTGGCAGCCTGGGTCAGTCAGGCGCCTCTGCTTAAAAAAAAAACCAACCATATTAATTATTTAAAATTCGCTACTCTTGTTAAAAATCTTTTTTTTAGTTTCCTATTTATGGTGAGGTTGTCACAGTAAAATACTATTAATTAAATAGTTTTTTCACTAATATCGGCAAAAAATGAAGGTGTAAAGTTCATCACATATGGGCGGCGGTGTACGACAGCTGCTAACAGGTTTACCAAATAGTTTGACACTTTTCCCCACTTTTCCCGCCTAAAACGACATTGAATTTATAAACAGTCTGCAGGGTTGTTTTTAGATTAAAGCGAGAATAAAGTCTATTAATCCATAAAATAGCGATTAGTTCCAGATGACGAAACAATCTACACAAAATAAAAAAATAAAAACTCATTTTGCAGATCTTTCCAATCTTGTGACATTTTTCAGCTTTACTTCAGTGTAGTCTTGATGTCTTATCGGAGCATTTAATATCACCATAGGGACTCCCTCTTTGTAAGCACACCCCCTCTACGCTAACACAACACCAGGGTAGCCTTGAAATAGATGTGAAGATAAATCATGCATAGATTTTTCAAAACATTTTAAATCAACTTTTTAATGAAGGAAGTCAACGAGATAATTTAACCGAAATTCAGGACGTGAAGGATATGTAAGACTTTAAAACCGGTTGAAAATCGCCACTTCTTCCGTGGAGCTAATGGGCCAGATGGATAACACTCTGATCCTGCCGGCGGGCGAGCGGAAAGCCCCCCGGGCAATGTAATATGAGTTGAGCTAAGTGTAAAGCCTTTCCCAAAACCAGGAAGAGTCTTGCTGATTTTAATTTAATCTGCGGTTTGTAGATGAAAGCGACCGGAATATCTGATGTTGCAGCTGCCTTTAGCTAGTGTCTAAAGCACTCCCATTTCGATTCCCGCTTGAAAAAGAATAGGTTATTGGACTACCTCAAGCTGCGTTGATGACGTAATCACTCCAAGCAGGCTGATTGCTTTTAAACATGCATCCTTATTTAGTTCGTTTGACAACCGAATGTCTCAATTACAAAACAACGAGTTCTTGGGGAAAAGGATGTTTTTTATTGATGATATATTTTCTCGTCTGGGTGCAAAGTCTGGTGTAGGGATGTTTAGCATGGTCAGTTAGCCCGCAGACCGTTAGTGCCGTGTTGTGTGCTCTAAAAAAGCTATAGAGTGTGTCACCAATCACGATATTCTGACATATCCCGGTTTTTTATTTGTATTTCTCCAGTCAAGCGACACTCCCCAAGAAAACCATTGCCGTTTTTAAAAGAACATCGTCTTGAAACGAAAACAGACTCTCTTTTTGTTTTGCTTGGAAATGACGAAAAAAAATCGCTTGTGGCGAAAAGAGAAGATCAAAATTAGGCGGCTTTGAGTCGGTAAAAATAAGCGAAAATGCTAATCATTGTGAGGAAAGCTAATTTACTTCAGCATCACGCTGGGAAATGCATTAGCTGAAGAAACTGTTTTCATCTCCAAGTCCAAATACACTGTCAAATGTTAGTCAAAATTGATTGAAAAGAAAGTTGGCAGCTCGGCAAACGAAAGT
>JAUUIK010142922.1:0-14362 GCA_032270385.1 Urticina crassicornis | reverse complement strand
AGCACGCCCATGTCATCAGTAAAGAAACACTGACCCGATCAGTTTCGACATACGACATCACACATATGCATGTAAAGAGACACCCGATCAGTTTCGACATACGACATCACACATACATGTGAAGACTGAAACACCCGATCAGTTTCGACATACGACATCACACATACATGTGAAGAGACACCCGATCAGTTTCGACATACGACATCACACATACATGTGAAGAGACACCCGATACGACATACGACATCACACATACATGTAAAGAGACACCCGATACGACATACAGCTCCACTCATTCACTGATACAAAAAGACACCAGCTACACCATACAGTCTTAGTCTCCGATCTCCAAACCGATGTTCTTCGAGGGGTTTTCTCCGGGTCCTCCGGTTTTCCTCCATTCGCAAAAATCTAAATTCCTAAATTCCAAATTCGATTATGGACGTGGGCCACATTTGCTTATAGCTATTACATCCTACCCTCGTAAAACAAAGGTTTTTATTTTATTTATTTATGTTCCAGACACCAAACATTGTTATCTGAGGAAGCAAAATGTACATGAGCTATACTATTGTCAGTCATAAAGGATGGCATGGTATGGGATTGCATGATAACTTACCCATAAACCTTATAATCGATCGGATGTTAGTCGTATTATATAGGTGTGGTTGCATGGTTAAGACAAAGAAGTCTCCTATAGATATCCTATCAAGATATACCTACAGAGCTATAAATGAATCGAAAGCCTCTTTTCCACAGAAAAAAAACCCATTATCACGAGAGGACGGATGTGTCTAGTCTCCTTAGGGAAGGAAAATCGTAGAAAATTCCAAATCTTGTTTTTAAAGAGTATTTGATTATAGTCTAGAAGCCAATCTTATTAACTTAATGATATATATGTATTAATGATTGTCAAGTTTTCAGTTCCTTTCTCTTAGTTAATTTAATTTTTACATCTTTTTCATTTCTTTCGGATTTCCGTTTTTCCTAAGTTCTCTTCCCTTTTTTTAACTATTCTTTTCTTGCTTTCATTTTTAAATAAATAACTCAGTTCAAAGCAAAACCTTTCCCATTCCTAATCCTATTTCCTTTCTCATTCGATTCCCTTTTTTTTCTTTCTTTTCAGTTCGATGACTATTATCGGCATAGTTTACATTCTATTTCCATCCCTATCCCTTTTCCATTTTCTCTTGGCCTATTTTATCTTTTGTTTTTCTGTAATTAATCTTCAAACTCACAAACACATTATTTCACTTCACGCGCAGGCAATAAAACATTAAAAGATTAAAATACAGGGAAACATTTCCGCCTTTAAATCAGACGTATTGATTCCTCGGCAGACCGTTATAGAGTGTTTCTTGCCCTTCTTATTACGACTTTACTCCTTTCTGTGAACAAAGCCAGCGAATTAGGCCGGGATTTAGAGAGTCAATGCAAATACTAAAAGCTGCTTGTTCTTTATGTGAATGCTGTGTATTTGACGGCCTACAAGAACAGTGTCATATGCGGCTTCTACATACGCGAATGACCTATTGCTATATATAATAGCTTTGACACTGGACATAATTGCTTAGCGGGGATGTATTCTAGGAAACATTACAGTGGGAGGGGAGGGGCATGTGGTGAGACCTTATATATCAGACACTCTTATTCCAAAACAAGCTCTTAGTTCAAAAATCAATCATCTCGGTTGTAGCTTTCGATAACCTACGCTCTTTGTGTAAATTCTTGGAACATTGCAGGCAAAGCTCGTGCCCACACAATGTCGATGTATGAAAGTATGAACAGACCTACGAGAGACGTGGCACAATGAACATCAAGAAGACTGAAATAGAGGAATCACGACACAGAAACTAAAGTGTCCATAAAAAGTCGTAAGTTACTATTTGCTTTAAATAATTGAAAACAAGCCAAAATATGCTTATCTTTGTTTTAAAATCCTAAAATTTCATTTATACCTTGAATATCATCCCTAAGATTGACAGAGAATACCAGTGAATACCCCCTTGAGGCATTGATGATCATGCGGTACAAATACCTAAGAGCGTCCCCTTGCGGCAAACACAATACATGGATATATTAGCAGCTGTAGTTGTGTTATCTCTATAATAGCTACTAAAATTTGTAGATTAGATTTGAGAAAGCGGCGAAATCATCTCATTTTTAGATAGACGAAGAGTAGTTTTATAGTAAGGAACTGACCGAGAAGCGGATTATACTAAATTACATTTGGTTTCCGGGTCACACTGAAATGTTTGATAGACGATTTTTAAAAAACAACTCTTTTTGGGGGGAAAATCGATAAAATATCAAACATCCAAGCTACACCGCCATTTGAATCAATTGTAGTTTTGTTTACTTGTGTTTTCGTTTCCTAATTTAAAAGAAATAAAAGGTAACATTTTTGTTTGCGAAATTGATGAAAGTCTCTTCGTTTTTTTAGAGGGGAAAAAAGGGTAGCAATTTAATCAAATATATCAGCGAGTTTGTATCTTCGAATTTAAACTTGCCTGCAGCCAACATTATTGATTTACCCTGCTGATCAAGAAGTTATCAATTTTATTAGTTCGTCCTATTCTATTTTCAGCTTCTAGAAACAGATAAGAAAATATCAACTTTCAGTTTTGAGAAAAGAAATCCAAAATGGACTCGAAACAAATTCGATGCAAATAAAATTAATCTACGTAAAATACTAAAATTGATTAAAAAAAGGTTGCTTCGCCAAAGTAAACAAAGAGGCGATTTCTAAAGAACTCAATAATAATGAATTTAAAAAAATTCACCGAACATCAACGAAACAATAAAGCTAAACTCCCAGCACTTAGCAGCTTCTAAAGTTTTAAAGATTTTAAGTTTAATACTTAAATATTGAAGGATAGTTTTGAACAGTTGTCTAGGCAACGGCAAGTGTGCTAAATGAACAAGCGGATACGAGTTACAGCGGATTTGAGAGCAAATCGAGACAGTTAAACTGCAAAACACGAGAACAGGTGAAAAGAAGCACTGTTTGATAGGTGGTTTAGCTAGTCATGACACATGACAAAATACGTGTGAAGTGGCGGCTGGGTAACGAATAATCAACCAAGCGACACAGTCTTTAAAAAAGAGCATTTGAGCTTAGTTTGTTAATGTAAATTACACATTTCACACGGAGCTTTCATTGGATAAATAAACCCTCCTTGAAACCTGTCTTACGCCAAGATAGCTTTTCTACTCGTGCCGTTGTTGGTAGTTATTTCTTGGGGTAGCGAAGACAAGTTTCTGAGCTGTCGTGTATCGGTCATTAATGATATAACAGTAAAACTACTCGAATGTAAATTGAACAAAACTTTTCATCGTTGCATGGCAATCTGCATGATTCGTCTTCCACTTTCCTCCGGACGTTAAGGTAATTCATTTTTCCCATTTCTTCATTAATTCTTAGTATTTTTAAAACTTGAAGCGCTATGTCGCTATCTATTTCATCTCACCAAAACCTAATTGGCCACATCTAAAACTGAAAGTTTTAACTAAGAACACGAGTCTGAGTTAGGATAACAGCAGATTTCACTGACCGCTTTCGGTCGCAGTGAACTGAGGACTTCAGTAATAACTTTTTTTACAGAAATTACAATTACACTTGCTTTTATGGGCAACTAACCTACCATGTGAATCCTAACATAACGTCCAGATTATTTTTATTACATGTTGTTATTTTTGTTAGTATTTTCTATATAATCGTAGGATATGGTTCTTTATGAAGCAACATTTATTAATGAAAACAGGATGGTAGATAGGGTCCATATGTTTATAGGGTAGAATACGCGGTCCAAGTGATATTATATATATGGTAGAATAGAGTTAATAATATTGTATATGGTGTAACAAAGTCTTTGTAAACTCTAATCTAAGGGAAACAAATTAAATGTTTTGTTTTCTTAATTTGGTTTCCTTTGGTCTTCCGCAGTACTTTACTCTTCCATGCCGCTCGCCTTGCTATGTTTAGCACGAAGTATTTGTTATTAATTCTAAATTCACGACAAAAGTTCAATGTTTGGCAAACCATCTCAAACTGAAATGCACTTCTCTTGATATTATTGTTGTGGACTGTTTCTAGGTCCTCTTGGATTGTCATACTGAGAAGCAAAAGTACTTAGTTCACTAGCCGATGCCCGCTTTCTCAAGAGGGTCAGAATACAGCAAAAACCGTCAAAGTTACACCAACTCGTCGGCCATCCCGCGAAAACCGATCAACATTTGCTTCATCGATTGGTAGTCAGAGACAGGTAAGCGAAGGTTTTGTGTGTTTATATGAACGATAATATTTCTGTTTGACTAGCTATGTCAATATGACAGTGTGTCAAAGATTGCCCGTATTAAGAAATTTGCATTTTAGACGCGCTGATCAAGAAACTGAGCAGGTGAAGATAACGACGGTCATACCACATTAAACCCTACTGAGTTCCTTCTTCTATATGTAACAGTTATATACTAACACTGAGTTTCTTGGCCGATAAATGATATCTCTTTGAAAAACCAGCCATGTATGTTGGTTGTTCTATTTAATTGTCAAACAAATGTGTTGGCCGGCAACAGTTGGTTATTTCTAATGAATCAACTAAATTTTTTTTTGTTTTCTTCCGTTTTGTCAACACAACTCGCGCGACTATTGCCTAATACGTCACCCCATCACACACTGGCTGTTACAACTTCACTTAGAAATAACCTTATTTATCGATAGATGTTAGTGAATATAATCGAGCTAACGGTGCCGAGTATCCAGTCAGTCACACCCGTTCGCGTGCTTTATCCAGGGTTTATCAAAGGACTAAAAGATGTTCTTGATAAAACAGAACATAAAACCGTTACCATATCACCGAAGCTTATCGCTACCTCTCTACTGTTGTAGTTTTACGATGTAGAAATAAAATGTCTTGTTTTATGTTTTGCGGCATTTCACACCCTCGCAGTTTGATTGGTTCAGATCAGAGGTCGGATGATTGAGATCTCTTTCTACGCATTACTCAGTTCACTTTCAATTTTTGTCTTGTTTTCTAGTTTCAAATGAGAAAACAAAAATACAAAGTAGTTAAATAATATAGATAACGTATAGTTGATAAAGATCTATTTTGCATATCACTTTCTGGCCGGCATGTTCGTTTTGCGCATTCAATTTTTGCTTACTTTTCTCAGTTACCAAGTATAAACAGAGTAAATACCATCCATGTATAATGTCATAGATAAACTGTAATTATTTGAAATATTTTTTATTGTGCAATTATTTTCAGGGTCGACTGTTTTTGCATCATCAGTTTTTGCTTCAGTTCTAGTTTCTAATATTTAAACTGATACAAAAATACAATGTAATGGCTGATGTCGTTGTACGTGCTGTGCAATATAGCAATTATACTGTTGTGACTTCAATTCGTCTCTTGACTGGAATCGATTAACTCACAAATCACAAATTTTAAAAAGAAATCCATTTAAAAAAAGGGATTGATTGTTCCGCGCTGATAAAAATAGAAACCCCAAAATCTATTTATCATCGCAGATTCACCGGAAAGAATCAAGGAATATTGGACGGAAGTCCATCCACAACTGATTACAGAAATCCGCCATCGCTGTAGTTTCTCTCTTCGTTTTTTATTTCTTTATTTTTCTTGTTTTTTTTTTTTAATAAAAACCATCTTAACCGTCTTTTTGCTAACTGAACATGTAAGATTTATGAGAGTGGAGTAGGAGCGTAGTCTTTATTCGCTATCTCTTATTTCAACTTCTGTCACAAAGGCAAAGCAAGAAAGTTTTGAGACAAACAAGAGCAATATTTGTCTGCTTTCTGTTCCGGTCAAGTCACGATTATCATCTAAGGCTTCACGACTTTCAATGTGTTTCTGGCGCCGACTCAGTTGGGGAGTTTTTTAAACGAACTAATTACTTTAGAAAAATTTCTTTCATCACGATAAAAATGTTCATTCCAACCTAACAAAAATCGACGAATGAGTTAATAAGCCAAAATGAAAAAGACACCACGTTTGTTTGATTGAATGTCGATTATTTCTACTGATACACATCAGTATTTAAACTGTTTTATCGATGAACAGCACCGTGAGGAATATCTGTTATATCGGTATGTACTGTGAGTGTTCCGCGGTCGTGGTATGTTTTGGGGTTAGATACATTTACATGCCTTAAGGTCAGCATGTACCTTACCCCCGACAATGATGAT
Source organism: Urticina crassicornis (assembly GCA_032270385.1). Classification (NCBI taxonomy): domain Eukaryota; kingdom Metazoa; phylum Cnidaria; class Anthozoa; order Actiniaria; family Actiniidae; genus Urticina; species Urticina crassicornis. The sequence goes on along the minus strand of JAUUIK010142922.1, from coordinate 8,157 downwards.
AACTATAAACAGGACACACATGTTTATGGGTTGCTGATTCTAAAGTAGGTTTGTCATTTGGCAGACATTTCTAAAGTTAGTTCCTTCTACCAAGTGCCCCACCCTCTCTCCCCAAGTCTCTCTTTGACTAGTAGCCCGATTCTGTTTTGAAAGGTGGTAGAAGTCAGTCGACGACTCCGAGACGCCTGGAATAAATAGTCCAAATCGAAGGAAAAGACATATTCTTTATTAAACCTGACACCCCAGACTTCGTGGCCCGCACACGTCCAATTTGAGTTACCGTTAGGTGCCATATTTAACCGAATGACATTACTCACGACAGAATCGAGTAGTTATCAAAGAAATAGTTCAAGTTACATGCAATTTTTTGTTTCTGATTGTTTGTCGCATCTAGAGGAATGATATACACGTTAATGAAATTACCATACTTTTATCTCACCACTGAATGTTTGATGTATTGTTCATGCAGCCCACAACGTAGGCAGTGCGGCATAGATAAGCATCATTACTCCCTCATTCTGTGCTTTCGTTATTAGTTTGTTTGGAACGCTCAGCTAGAGTCAGCAGAGTCTCACGCGTTTTGGCTGCTGGTGAGTTAACATTATCTGCATCGAATTCATATTAATTTTCCATTTATTTTCTCGTAAAGCTAATTATATTTTAAATTTCTCGATTCAGAACTATTCCTTGGAGAATCCTGGATAAGTGGGTTCGATTGAAACTGACATTATGTGCAGATAACACTAAGACTCAACACTAAGAATTCATCATTCGTAATACACAAGTTGTTACAACTACCCATAGCTTGTGGGTTTTCGTTCTGACATCAAACGAGACGCGATATCCAAGTTGACATCTTTCGGCGTTCAAAACTTTCAAGCGCAAGGTTCGTGCCGCTACCCTAGTTTGTAGAGGTTTGTTTCTCCCCTTTTTCTATCTCTGAGTAAATTGTCGCAAATACTTGCGAGAAAATAACTGCTTTTAAGATTTTTGACCCTCGCGTCTTGGTCGATCAAGGAAATTCAATTTCAAACTTGCGGTAACTTGAGTTTCATTGTTTCAAGGAGGCTTATTATGATTAGATTTAAAAACCAATTAATTTTAGGATTTTAGCGGCTGAAATCTAAAATCATGATGCTGCTGTTTTGCTAGCGTGTACTCGAATTTATTTACCTTTGATAATGTTTAAAACTGAGTTTATTTGAGAAAGACTCGTGAAAGAGTCTCAAGGCGCTAAATATTTTTTGATGTTTACCATTCAATCTAAAAAGAATTTTTAATTGGTCAAGAGTCACCTTTCTGTCAGCTTTTAAAAGTAATGATTGCAAATTGATTAGGTTTAAAAGGTCTTAATGAGTGATTACTAACAGACAAACCGCCCTGCATTATGATTGGTTAAAGGTCACGTGATATCAAATTAGATAGTCGTGTTAGTGTCAACATATCCAAAGTAATAATTTCGCGTCGAACAAGTGAAACAATAATTTCTCTAAAAGGCGAAAGGATGTGCGAAGTCAAAACATTTATAATTTCCCCGGAAACTTGAGATTCGATGACCTTCAAAGGACATGCCTACGTTCTCGCTTAGGATTACTACCGAAGTGAATGAACGATTAAATAAACGATTGGATGAACGATTGGATGAACGATTGAATTAATGAATGAATGAGCAAACGGAGACGTTGACAACCTCAACAAAAAGGTGAGGTAGAGTTTTTTTGACTCACTGTAGAACTATGATGTTAGATAAGAAAGTTGTCGAAAACCTTACGTTGTTATTAATTACCGCAAGACAAAAACTACTGTACTTCCTTTTCTAGTTTAAAATCGTTTATGGTTCGAGAAGATCCTATCCAACTGCAGTAAAGAGCGATCAATATTTCTTTGATTTCATAAATCAGCAATCTTTCTTTTTCTAATTGATTCAGTTGTTTTATAATACACAAGCACTTTGAGCAGTCGAGCAGGTAGAAGATCAAGAATGACGCACTTCTTAAAATCATGTTTATGCTTTAAAAATGTACATTTTAGCAAAGCTGTAGCATTTTGAAGTTAAATAATGATATCTTTTTCAGTACACAACTGAAAAGCAAATCACTCGATCTAAAGAAAACACTTACATATAACTGCAACTCACTTACTTAGCACTAGTCTTGGATAGAACCTACAAGGTAGCAACTGTAGTAGAATAAAGTTATATGTTCACAATGGTGTTCACCACCAATGACAACAACACGAACGTATAGCTTAGTGTATGTAAAGCTCATTAACAGGTATTGTTGAGTTGTCTTTCATCTGGCACTCTGTACAACAGTTATTAGACCAGCCAACATAAACATCAGTACAGATGCATGTTGACAGTTTTCAGCTCAAGGAAATCAGAAGGAAGTTCTAAAGATATTTTAAAAGCCTTTTTGAAATGCAAACGGATGTCACACAAAGAATCAAGGTAACTTGTACAGTTCACTGCCTAACCTGATCATTCTAACTCTCTGAGCGAACATGAAAATAAATTCAAATTCTTTCCTCTTTCTAATAAGATACTGATTACTAAGATAATTAAAATATTAAGAATAAAAATATGTGTGTTTATATTTAACATGATAATTGAGAGAAAAGGTCATTTTTATGTAATTGGATTTTCTTTTTCACGATACACAGATAAAACTTAATTTATAGCCGTGATTTAATCTATTGAAAGCAAGATAACCATCGATTGCTGAAGGAGAACTAGCTGTTTGTTTCGATATTCAATAACACGATTTCTGTTTTGCCATTGACGTGCAACTAATTTAGCTTTCAGAGTTTCTTGTTTTGAAAACCTACTTCAATGCTGATGAAAAGCGTCTTCTAGTGCTCTGGCTTGAGCTATAAAGAGCAAACGTTTTATTTTCTTTGTTTTAAGACGAAAAACATTACAACTAGCCGCCTGGGGTAGAAAACAATAAATAAACTTCCTCTTCTACTTGACAGTCATGCTTTAAGGTCGACACCACACGAAGCTTTAAAATATTATCAGTGAATAAATGCGGATATATATATTTTCCATTGCAATTCATAAATACATATGTAATCGCAAACCTTCAGATGATGGATCATAACCAAGTGAGGTTAAGACACGTACGTCACTCCAAGTCACTCAAGACTCCAAGCATGCGCAGTGGTATTAACTTGACGTTGTCATGACAACTCTATCCCTATTTTACAAACCTAATGAGAGAATATATTAGAGTATAATCAATAAGATACCAGAGTCTATAAACTTGATTAAAAAATAATATCATGATGTAGCGATCGTCAGGAATACGCGCGACCATTTGGCGCTAGCAGAAAGCACTGTATCGTTTTTAAACTTGACAACCAACAAATTCAATTAACAATCACGTCAATATAGGTATCATTAACGAATTGTGGTGGAACAAAAAATGGAGCTTGTGGGACACCTCCTGTCTGATAAACATAAACGATTACACAGCTTGAGGATGGTAGCGGATCGAGAGTAGTGTACCATTTACAAAACTCACAATAATTACGGACAAAAATGCTTAAAATTATAGACTGATATCCTTAACAAATGGTTGTGGCCGTTGAAACTGAGACACTTTGTTTAATAAATAGAAAAACTACACCGTCAATTTTGAAGTGATAATCGTAGATATAGAACTGAACTTTTACGGGAAAAAATGGTGAGTTTATTAAAGGACCTAAGCCATTTTTTAACAATTGTAACATTTAAAGTTGCTGGTAACGATTAGCATAGACTAGATCGAGAATGGTAATATTAACTTATCATTAATTAATATTTGATTTGATTTGGTATAATTCAACTTGGGTTGGCATATCATTTGCTTTCCGGTGAAAACGGAACGATTGTTGAGGAATTATTGAGAAAGAATGACTGACGAATGTTGCACTCTACATTTATTTCATAGGTACGGCTTTTACTGTTCGCAGTAAGTTTGTCTATAATCTTGATAACTTCCTTCAAATCCTGTCATTCTTTGCAGGCAGCAAAGTGCTTTTAATGTATCAGAAGTGCAAAAAACATGAGACTTTAAGTAGGAATTAAATTTCATTTTATAAGAGCTTTACAAGAACTCCTGCCGGCATATTTTCACCAGGTATCTCATAATAAATTGTGAATAATTTTTTTTACTGGTTAAGAAACATAACGTTATTCTTAATCCACTTTGTGGGCAGACACTAAGTTGCATGAAATTATGTGCAGGTGAAATGTAAATTTCAAATAAAACGGTTACACGTTTCCACACTTACTTAACCCTATTTGAACTAGTTATTTACCTCACAGGAAGAAAAACATATTGCATTGTTTTGTTAGTAGTCGGATTTACTTGAGAGCCACCCACCCAAAACAGTAAATGTATTGGCCTGAGGAAGTTTGCCAGAGAGCAAACCCTCAAACCCTGCACTTGAAGCCAAAGTGTGATCGTCTCATCTTAAAAATCCACAAACCAGTTTTGTCTAAAATACATTCCATTAAATCGAAACATAGTCGAGTAATTATTTGTGTTATTCCAATAAACTCCGCTGTATTCGGAAGAACGCCTTATTTTGCCCTAAAGCCGGCTGGCTTTTAAAACCGATCCACCAATCATTAATGCCTACATTAACAGTTATGACAGTTCTTGCTATTTTTGCTGTTAGAAAAGGCTTTTTCTATGAGGTATTGTTATGTTGTATCATAAAAAGCAAGCTTAAGTTCCACGAACCACTCTGCATTAGCAGTTAAGACGTGATGTGGCGATGACGTTTCCGGGCTGATTTTATTAATAATAATAGGTTTTTATAAATAAAAATTCTTCTTAGCACAAATCTAGTTGTTTATGATTCAAAAGCAAAGAGAAGTTACTATAGATTTTCTCCTTGAAGTGAGTTTTAAGTTGACCAAAACACTTCAGTAAGAGTTCGCCAGAACTAGCTATAGATTTGAAGTGAGTCGGTGCCATTTTATCTCTTCACCAGGTCAGTTCATGACAATCGATAATATGCCTAATTCTATAAATTCAGTATGAAAATATAGGTTTTTTTTGTAACTCTGTTATCGTGAAAGTCAAATATAGAGTTGTGTTTGAGATATGATACCTGATAGTTACTGAATACATAATATTTCTTCGAAACTAATGATATTTTTTGAAGGTGCAATATGAACACCTCTCAAAAAGTTGTTTGTTCTTCTTTCAATGCCACAATTTGTTAGGAGAAGCAGGATTTTGGTTTCCGCTTTGTTGGAATTTTATTTTTATCTGTACATCAATTCTTTGTTAATCCTTAATTCCTGTTTGCATTAGAGCCGGAGAAGGGTGTTTCTTAGTTCATTTCTATCCAATACTTAAACATGAAAGATGATGTTTTTGGAAATTACTAATGGACGACAAAGATATAGAGCGGAAGAAATTTCCAGAATATAAGGGGCTTAAAAGTAATTTCTCTACTATCTTGTTCAGGTAATTGCTTATATTTTAGCTAAGGGCTACTTTATTAGTGCAGGGTTACTGCCACTCGTCTGCCGGGCCTGATGCCTATACTATCTCCTTCCCATTTCATATGAATTTTATATACATTTTATCTTTCCTGCTATGATCTTTGATTATAAACTGCTTCCATTCAGTAACCAACCCAATCGCCACCATGTTCCCCAGGGGTTTTCGTCTTTCTGTGTTTTTAGTCGATTAGTAAGGAACAGGGAAATATAGGTCAGTAGGAGCAGATATATTCGATCTAATAGAAAGTACGACGTCATACAAAAGCACAGGAAACCCGGTCTCGATTAAGCTTTTGAGAAATCTAAAAGTGGGTATCTATAAAAAAAATCTACGTAAATTTACTCGTAAAAAATAGGAAATTAAATAATACGAAAATAAAACAATTATAAAATCAATCGCTAGATTCAAAAACGAACGATTTTTATCTTAAAATTTCACTTTCCTATTGGTTTTGGAGAAGGAACACTCTAGCAAACTAATTCTGTCTAATACTATTTCATTGAGATAAGTATACCTTAGTGACAAACTCAATATTGCTCTGATTTTGTACTTCAAGGCAAATCTAGCCTGAAGTTATCAAAAGAGCATTTCTAAAGTTGGTGTCGGTAGTTTTGAAGATAATGAGAATATTTGTTTAAAAAGATCACTTTATCATGGTCCGTGTCAAAAGAACACAACATAAACCCATATTCGTTATCTACATGTCTCCCACGTGCGTATACTGAGACCACAATCCCAGTAGATGTTTTCTGTCATGAAATTCACGAAACGATAATATAAATAACTAACCACTGATGAAAAACCCTAAAGGGACCCACCGAGGTATTATAAAATTAATTCAGCCTATGTTTTGATTTCTCGTAATTTCCTGTAATGAATTGAAATACTATTGAATTATGAAAGTAAACAGACCTGATAGTGAGTATACTCTTTAACATTCACTTAGTGCCAAGATAGGTTATAAATATTCAGTTATATCCTGGACGTGAGAGCCTCAGCTGTTGATTTCTCTTGTGTTTTTCTCACAGTTCAACACGGCGAAGTGTTTCAGTGACCCATCCTCGCCATGTTCAAGCTACGCTCGTGCCTTATCTCAGCCATATACTTTATTCTCAACTTTAACCAAGGTTAGTATTGCATGGAATTCTGTATAATCCAATCTCTACTTGTAATGAGTAGAATAATCTAACATGTTTAACACTGTTTAATATGTCTTTTTTGAGTCAGGATACCATATATTTTAAAATAAACAAATCCTCCAGGCAAGTGTTCAGTCAGTTCAATCAGATTTGTTAGTCAAAAAAGGGAAATGCTGTTTACATTATTAAAAGCAAATCCAGCCGAACTTAGCTGGTTTTGGGAGTCTTGAATACTGAAAAGCATTAGCCAAGTAGCTGTGTTAGGCCACTCAATGGATAATACGCGTTCATTCTCGTTTTTATTTTTTAAACGATTCTTTTCTATATTCACTTTAAGTTCAAAAGCAATATCTCGTTCTCTCTCCACATTCGTTATCTTTACATTAATTCTTCATTTGTGTAATTTATCCTCAGTTAGTCTCCTCAAACAGAATTCAAGAAAAACACCAATTCATTAAGAGATTTTGGCCATTAGACGCATATTAGTTCTTTATATACTATGTTATTCATCTATATTTTCTATTCTAACCAAATTCATAAAAAAATACTCAAAGTTTCATTAATAGTTTATATGAGGTGTCGATTATTTTGGGAATTTGGCGAAATTAGAAAACCCTTTTCCTATTAATCATAATTGTCGTGTTAATTTCCCCCCACAATTTTCTCTGTTTCATCTCAATAGAAAACAAATCATTGGGTGTTGGTAGAAAAGTTAAGAATCAAAGAAAAAGACCTTGGGTTTTGTAGCCGTCGTGTCTCGTCCGATTTAATCAATCACTGTTTAATTACGGCTAGCCATCTCGTCAAAGTCGAACAATTCACACCAGAAAACATCTCCTGAAAAACGCCTAGATTTATGAATCACGATGTCGATAATCTTACGGTTGCTATTTTATCTCAAAGAGTCATGAACTCTATATACCAACTGATAATCAAAACACATTTCCTTTTAATTTACTGACCAACCAAACAAAGCCACAACACTTTTCCTCGTTTTTGATTAAACTGATCTTTGTTAGTCGAATTTGTACAAGAATTGTACAATAACGACAAAACAGCAAGTTCAATAAGATAAAAAAAGATAACTAACAAGATATGTATATAGAATAAATCCGTAATAAGTTCACACTTCAATCAGAAAAGTCTATGCGATTTGACGTGCAGAAACAACACACATGCTCGGGTCGTAAAATATGCTTTGTTCTCACGACTGTATTATTCGTGTTTTTTGTTGTCTCTTATCTACTAAAATATTAAAAACTTTTTTTTGTGTTCAAGTCTAATAAAAATGAAGTGGAACTAATTTCAAGGCTTGTACATCACTCACAAATGCAACAACGTACAAATTCAAAGACTATGTACAAATTCGGATGGCCTATACTGATATCAGGAGAAGGCTTTTAAAGGTATTTTCGAACCATCTTTCCGGCGTTCTTGAAAAGCACTCTGTTCCACTTTGATAGGCATTTCTGACCATTACTAAACACATAAGAGTTGGCTCTTATAGTTATAAT
>JAUUIK010142478.1:0-12697 GCA_032270385.1 Urticina crassicornis | reverse complement strand
CCGAAACGTCAGTTAAGTATTTCCTCATTTTTATATACGGTGTTCCAATTTACCTTGAACCATCATTATTTATGTTATTTAAAATATCAACAATCAAGTTCTGTCTTCTCTTATTAATTAATTGTTTAAAATATCACATAAGCAAATGTTAATTTAAAAAAACCAATTCTCTTAACCAACGGAACCCAGCACTGCAGTCCACTCCATTGGACTTGAGTCTGAACTCACAAGTGACCCACAGATTTGGGGTTTTTTGCAGCGCTTTCTTTCTCTGGATTAATCGGTAAAAATTCAAGTAATGCGGGTAACAAACAGATTACTTAATGGAAAGCACTTTCCATGAAGTAATCTTTATATACTAACTTAGACATTTGTATGAATGTGCATTATTTTTATTATTTTAAAGTTTTAAAAGTATTTCTATTGTAATATTTGTATCAGATTTAGTGTTTTCTATATACGCGCAAGGAATTATGGTTAAATGTACAAGTCGCCATCTTTCTGATTGCCAACGACTTCTAAAAATTCCTCAAAATCAAAACCCAATACAACGACAGGAAAGACCATGTTAAAATTAGTAAAAATCTAAAGTTTGAGAGAGATCGGCTAATTATTGAGGGCGTTATGAAATTTTGAATTTCGAAATGTATGTTCGTTGGTAGGCAAAAATTCATACCTTCTTTGGTATTACTCCAATCTCTCTCAAACTTAGGGATTTTACTAAATTCGAATTTTTCAGTCGTGTTTTTGCTTTTGAAAAATTTTCAAAAGGGGTGATAAACCCTCATTGCAGCAGAAACTTATTTTGCTTTTCTAACATCTTTCTTACTCTTCCTTTACAGGAAGGCGAGGGCGAAAAGAAGATTCTAATATATTTTCTACTTTTTTTTTGCTTTCTTTAAACACATTACGTTTACCCACATAGCACTTAAGAGCATAGAGTATCTTCAGTAAGAGCTCGGCTCGTTTAAACGTGTACGTGCATTTCGAGATCGACTGAATTGGAAGTTTAGAGTTGGTTTTTACGGAGAGTGGAAAACCGGAGAACCCGGAGAAGCAAGGGAAAGAACCAACGTGTACAAACTCACATGTGACACCAAAAGGCGAGCGCGCACTCTCAACGAAATTTTTCTCACAGCTATGTAAAAAAGAAATCAAAAAGTCTTGGAATATTTTTTAAGAAATTATAGCTGGTGGGAATAAATTTGATTAGTGACATTAATAACTAATAATATAACTGGAAAGATTCTTCATTGCAAACGAGCGATTAAACGTCGTTAAACAAGTGTCCCTAGTGGTAGGGACAACCTTTCTCCATGTAAACGGTTTACAAAAAGTTAGCTCGCCTTGCCGAGACAAATTTCTTCTTTGAGTATGCGCACAATCATTTTTTCGAGTATTCCCAGTCCCTTAACAATCAAAAACGATAGGGCTAGCTTTTAACCAGAGTAAACTTTCTTCCATGTAAACGTACGGTAAAGTTGCCTCGGGGTGTGGGGTGTCCCTAGTAGTAGCGACAACTTTTCTCCATGTATACAGGCCCTAATTCATTTTAGCGACTGTATACAACTGCCGATAAAATGACAACCAATAAAGGGTGCATGCATTTCTCTACACCGCGCTTTGCTCAAATCTCGCAACTTTTAAACCCTCTATATGATGGTTTTTTTAATGCAGCTAAAATATTTTAAGGTTTTCTAGGTGAAATGATAAATAAAACATAAATAAAACATAATGAAATCCGTTCCTCTGGTAAGCCAAAACATGAATATAAACGACACAATGAAAAATTATTTTTTCATTCTCTTGTCAAGTGCGCGAATACAAGTCATTGTACTGCTAGTGAAATTTAAATGTCGCGCGCGTTGAGCGGAATCGTTCCCATAATGCACCCGATATACTGATATAGTTGGAAGTCTGAAGTTTATGCACTTGGCTGTATACATATCTATCATATTGGTGTAATGCAACAAGCCTTACCAATTATATAAACAGATACATAACGTGTGCATTTAAGTCCTTTTAAAAATAGTTGAATAAAACTAAAGCACCGAATATCGCGCGAATTTTTGTTTTCTACACTTACCATATTTTCTCTCCGTTACTGGTATAGTTTTCATTACGAATTGGTATCGTGATTTTATTTGTTTCTCTTCCCAATTCTTTTACATCGGGTGGCTGTGCCGGATCTGTATTAGTAAAATAGTAACGTATGTATATATAAGTGTCCGTCAAAATGAAGCAGGGTTTTTAAGTCAAATCTCGCTGGCACTACAAAAGAGTCCAATTTAATTGGCGTTTAGTAAACCAACTCAAATTAAAGCTTTGGAGAGTTTCTAGTAGTACGTTCCTGGTGTTGCAAGATGTATTGTAGTCTCGGTGTGACTTCTTTGCATTGCAGGGCATTTGATTTAACGTTTCTGGTGCCTCGCACACCAAGAAAAAGCCAAACAGAATACTAACAATACATCGAGAATGCGGCTTCCCTGTCCCAAACCATACGAGATCATGTATGTCGGCTTGAGTTGAACACTATTTAAAAACAATTGAACACATTAGACAAATGTGCTTACCATTAATCTTTATCTTCGCAAAGTTCAAGCTTTCATGAATGCTCCCAATGCCATTGTTGCCGTAACACGTATAGTTTCCACCATCTTTTCTTTGTATTTTATCTATCGTTAATGTCTTTTCGCGTTCACCGCTTATACCAACGGTAATGTCATCGTTGCCTTTTTTCCATGTAAACCAAGGTGGTGGTTTGCTATATCCACTACAACTTAATTCAAGTGTACCATCTTTGTTTACAACTCCACTTGATGGACTGTTTATCTTGATTTTTGTATTCTCTGCGGGATCTGCAGACATGTAATATATTTGTTCACTGTTTGTTATAGTTGTTGTAACTATTATGTGCTACCCTGCTTAAATAAAGTTGTTTCTTTATTATTATCAGTGTATACTACAATGATAACACTAGTATACACATTGTGTTTCAATCTATTTTCGCAGGAGCGTATGCGACTCCCAAAACGTAGCTTTGTCACTACATAACGTGAGTATATTATGATTATTAAAACAAACATTAAAATAATTCTAAAATAATGTTAATATAGTAAGTACTTACAATTGACAGTCAGGAGAGCAGCAGTTGAGGTCTGTTCTTCGAGGGAATTTTTAACTCTACAGCTGTAACTACCCTCGTCTGTTCTTGTTAAGTTATTGATCGTGAAAGAAACAACCGTCCTGTGGTGTGTATAGGGTTGAGAGATGTTTATTCTGCCATCCATCGTGACAGGATTGTTGTTTTTAAGCCATGTTATTACTGGAGGAGGTTTGCCTTCTACTTCACAAGTCATAGTCACTGATTCTCTTTCGATCTTTGTTTTGGGTGTGGGGTGTACGAATATATTAACTCCATCTACAAAAAATTAAGACATCAACGGAAAAACTCATATTATTGAGATCCATTTCTCCTTCCACTTCTTTTACTAAAAACACAATCGAATTTATAATACTTTAAATATGTTTCATAGTTATTTGAACGTCATAAAATACTGAGTGGAAACTAAGTTCATACTGAAAATGCACACAAGAAACCATTAATATTCATATCCACGAATACATAAGCTATCAAATACTGAAACAGAAGTTATCAGGGAACTGCCTCTCAAGCAACACCTGCATATTATTGAACCTTTCTGCAAACCACGGTACATTACCCAAGGCTCGTTATTCACTCTTATAGAAACTTAAGATCATATTCAAACTAGTAAACTTACATTGTACTGTTAAGAAAGCAGTAGTCGATGTTACGGTTCCAATCTCGTTCTGTGCCCTGCAGCTATAGAAGCCCTGGTCAGTCCTGTTTAGACCGGTTATAGTTAGTGACGCTGTGTCTCCAGTCACTTTCGTTAGATTTTTAATAGTATATCTACTATCATTTAGATCTATGTCTGTGTTGTTATGCACCCACGTCACTCTTGATAACGGTTTGCCTTCTAAAACGCAGTTGAACGTCACATTGTGGTTTTCATGCCTGGTAACTGTTGCGGGCGAGATGGTGAATATTTTTGGTCGATCTGGTGTGAGAATTTTTTTTTTCATAAAAATGATTAATTTCATAATTAAAAAAACGTACCTGCACGAAGTAGATGAATACTTACAGTTCACGGTCAACTTGGCAGCTGTTGATGTAGCATTGGCTCCAATACCATTATCAGCGACACATGCGTACAAACCCTCGTCAGACCTGTTAAGGCTGTGAATGGTCAGAGTTGCCATGGAGTTTCCATACGCCCAAGGATGTGTTGTCATCATCCTGCTCTCCACGCCGGTATCAACATCAACCCCATCTTTTCTCCAAGTCACTGTTGGCGTTGGTTTGCCTTCCAACTCACAGCTGAGGCTGACGGTGTATGTTTCGTTTGTAGTTGTCTTCATCGGTGGAACAAATATAACCGGTGGATCTGCAACAATTAGTTAGATCCAATAATTTAATAGCCTTATTTAAGTGTATTGTTTACGGTAAAGCTTCTCCAATTACCAAATATTCTTCAGCGAATTTACTTTCGTTTCATATAAAACTGAATATCCTAAAACTTTTACTAACTTTACAACTTAATGTAAGGAATCAAAGCTGGGAATAAAGAATATTTATCAGGGATTAACTGCATAACCTTCAATTAACAAAAATGTCCGATTCAATGTCAGTACTTACATTCAATAGTTAGGTTTGCCTCTGCTGAGACCGCAGCTCCTCCAACGTTGTTACTGACTTGACATCTGTACCTGCCTTCGTCACTTCTATTCACATTGGAGATGGTTAGAGAAGATTCGGCCACAGTTTCATTTCCTGACAGCACGATCATTATTCTTTGGTCCAAAGACGCGTTAAGTTTGGTACCATTCCTATACCACTCTGCGGCAGAAAAGGGTTTGCCTTCATATCGACACCTCAGCGTCACATTTTGTTTCTCGACCCTTGTCTCATTCGAAGGATTGGATAGAATCTTTGACGGGACTGCAAAAGGTTACCAATGAAATTACATATATTAACAAACTCAATAAAACATGTTTTTGCATAAGGTAGCTTATCATCTCACTCTATCTATTTTATTCCTCCAATGCACAACAATCAAAAACGATTTCTGAATTACATTTAATGAAAAATATTCATTTAAACTTTCATAATTAACCTACACTGTATTGTCAAGAAAGCAGGAGCCGAGGTCACCGTTCTCAGCTCGTTCTCTACCATGCACTTGTAGAATCCTTCATCACTCCTTTCTAGAGTCATTATTGTCAGCGTTGAAGTGTCCCTGCTGAACTTCGTTGGACTGCTAACCTCATATCTGCCATTTGTTGTATTGATCTTTGCCTCTCCATACCACCACGTCACTCTTGACAACGGCTTGCCCTCTAAACTACAGGTAAAGACCACGCTCTGGCTTTCGTTCTTTGTAGTGTTCTGAGGCGAGATGAAGATTCTCGACGGATCTGGAAAGAAAAAAAAGCAATCGGTCAGGCGCAATCTTTCCACATGAAATACAATTCCCATGCATTAACTCTGCACAAAGATTGGGAATCTAGCACTTACAGTTGACGGTCAACTTGGCAGCTGTTGATGTAGCATTGGCTCCAATACCCGCGTTAACAGCGACACATGCGTACAAACTCTCGTCAGACCTGTTAACATTCTGAAGGGTCAGAGTCGCGGTGGAGTTCCCATACGCCCAAGGATGTGTTGTCGTTATCCTGCTGTTGTTCCCGCCGATAATTTGCCCCATTTTTGTCCATCTGACCATTGGTTGCGGCTTGCCTTCTAACACACAGGTAAGGGTAACACTGTTCGTTTCGTTGGTAGTTGTATTGATTGGTGGAACAAAGATAACAGGTGGATCTAAAATGTTAAGTTACATTTATCAATATTAGAATATTACTAACGATTTCAAACTAACGTTGTCGAGCATTGTACTGTTAAAATCAAGCTCTGATTGCTATCATTTTGAGGTGTTTTAATAGAAACAATATTTAATCTCTTAACGATCTACATTTGTTTTACTATAGTAGGGATTAAAGGCCAATAATTCAGAATGTCAATAAAGAGACTCCTTCAAATATAGGATCATTCGAAACCCCTTGGTGCTGCTTAATCTTTGAGTTATTAAGGATTTAAACATCAAACTCTAGCAAGTACTTACAATTAATAGTAAGGGTTGCCTCTGCTGAGACCGCGGCTCCTCCAACGCTGTTACTGACTTGACATCTGTACCTGCCTTCGTCACTTCTATTCACATTGGAGATGGTTAGAGAAGATTCGGCCACAGTTTCATTTCCTGACAGCACGATCATTATTCTTTGGTCCAAAGACGCGTTAAGTTTGGTACCATTCCTATACCACTCTGCGGCAGAAAAGGGTTTGCCTTCATATCGACACCTCAGCGTCACATTTTGTTTCTCGACCCTTGTCTCATTCGAAGGATCGGATAGAATCTTTGATTGGACTGAAAAATGTTTCGAGAAAAAAAATTAGCATCGCATCCTCATTGCAATCTTTGCGGCAAAGAAAAGCTTACTCTCTTCCTATATCACCTCCTCCATTAAACGGGACCCCAAGCAAGCCTTGTCACATGACTTTGACGGACGAACATAAGACCCTGGTCAACTTACACTGTACTGTCAAGAAAGCAGGAGTCGAGGTCACCCTGCCCAGCTCGTTCTCTACCATGCACTTGTAGAAGCCTTCGTCGCCCCTGGTCAGATTTCTTATAGTAAGCGTCGAAGTGTCCCTGCTGAACATCGTGGGACTGCTGGTCACATATCTGCTATTTGTTGTATTGATCTTTGCCTCTCCATACCACCACGTCACTCTTGACAACGGCTTGCCCTCTAAACTACAGGTTAAGACCACGCTCTGGCTTTCGTCCTTTGTAGCGTTCTGGGGCGAGATGAAGATTCTCGACGGATCTGGCAAGGAAAGAATAGAAAACAACCAACTGGTTGGTCAAACACAAGTTTCACATGTCAACAATTAACAATCCCACGCCACATGACCCACGCATCAACTGGGCAAATAAATGGCCACAAAGTGCTTACAGTTCACGGTCAACTTGGCAGCTTTTGAAGTAGCATCGACTCCAATACCGTTAACAGCGACACATGCGTACGAACCCTCGTCAGACCTGTTAAGGTTGTGAATGGTCAGAGTAGCCGTGGAGTGTCCGTACGCCCAAGGATGCGTTGTTGTCATCCTGCTTTCTCCTGCAACATCAACATTAACCCCGTCTTTTCTCCATGTCACCGTTGGCTTTGGTTTGCCTTCTAACACACAGTTAAGGTCCACAGTGCTCGTTTCGTTTACAGTTGCCTCGACTGGTGGAACAAAGATAACTGGTGGATCTGCAACGATACGTTATACAATCCATTACTAGTGGGGGAAAAAACGTCTCCCATTGCAAGCGGTCGTTGCAGCATTACCCTAAGTCCTAATCCTAATCGGCCTAATATCCTAATCCTTACCATAACCCTAACCAAAACCCTGGAAGGTTTTTTCTGTCACTCTGAGCAAGGACTTACATTCAATAGTAAGGTTTGCCTCTGCTGAGACCGCGGCTCCTCCAACGCTGTTACTGACTTGACATCTGTACCTGCCTTCGTCACTTCTATTCACATTGGAGATGGTTAGAGAAGATTCGGCCACGGTTTCATTTCCTGACAGCACGATCGTTATTCTTTGGTCCAAAGACGGGTCTAGTTTGGTGTCATTCCTATACCACTCTGCGGCGGAAAACGGTTTGCCTTCATATCGACACCTCAGCGTCACATTTTTTTTCTCGACCCTTTTCTCATTCGAAGGATCGGATAGAATCTTTGACTTGTCTGTTATATTATAATGTGATAACTTTATTATTAGTTTATATAACATGCATGTACGTAAAAGACATGCTAATAGTAAAACTGATTAAATAGAATAAATATACAATAAAATAACGCAGTAAAATAGGACGAAAAATATATATTAAATAAACAGATACTGTTATTCTAATTTTACGAAGTACCAACACTGATAAACCTCTGCAATTCCCATTGATCTTATTTTAAGTTTTATACAGTAAGAAACATGTTGATATTTTGTTAATTTGTTCTTTGAGTACCAGCAGCTTTTGTTAACAAAAACATGAAAAACTGTAGGTGTATATAAACACTTACATTGAATATTCAGATATCCTAGTCTTGAAGATATAGATGATATATTATTAGTTGCAGTACAGGAATAACCACCCTCATCACTCCTTCTAAGGTTAGTAATTATCAAGTTGTTTGAACCAGGCTCCTTTTTAAGTCTTGGGAATGTTGTTAAGTTGAGGAGTCGACCATCTTTATTCCACTGAACTGTTGGAGTTGGTTTGCCACTGACATTACAAAAAAGAGTAACATTTTGTCCTTCTTCTCTTGTTATGTTAGATGGATGTGTTATGATTGAAGCATTGTCTGAAATAATAATAGTAATAATAATAATTATGATGTTGATGATGATTATTACATAGCACTTATTAACCGAGAGTGAGGTCATTACAGGGAAATCTCAGGCCGAGGTCTTGTCGTATTGACCGAGCGATAGCGAGGTCAATACATCAAGACCGAGGTCTGAGATTTCCCTGTATAATGACCGAACGGCGAGGTTAATAAGTTATTTATTATATGGCTTTTTTAGCGTCA
Source organism: Urticina crassicornis (assembly GCA_032270385.1). Classification (NCBI taxonomy): domain Eukaryota; kingdom Metazoa; phylum Cnidaria; class Anthozoa; order Actiniaria; family Actiniidae; genus Urticina; species Urticina crassicornis. The sequence continues at coordinate 3,976 of JAUUIK010142478.1, read as the reverse complement.
ATTATTAAAAATAGATATATAATAAAAAAACACCGGTCATTACAAGAATATCTTGCCCGGTCATTAGTGTCAGCAACCAATCAGAGCGCGCGGAATTTTGATGCCATATAATAAATTGCCATAATAATTATTATGTTTATTAGGTCTATATATTACAAGGAGTAAACTAACCCAGCTCCCTATGAAAACGATGATAATGACAACAACAAGAAACTACATATACATGACTATACCTAAGAGTTAATCAACCTTAACCAAGCATGTGGGCTAAGCACCCATCTCAGGGTGAAAAATGCTAAAATATGTATATTGTTCTACAGTTGTGACCAGTGAAGATCATGGGAGGTATTTTTAATGTATGTACTACAAATCAGTATACATACTATTCTTTTTTACACAGTGTTTAGCTTGTCTCTAAATTATCCATCATTTTGTACATATCAACTGATGCAGCTCATACTTAAGCTTACTCGCTATAGTTTTTCTTTTTTTCTTTCAAAAAATGTGAACAATTAATAAACAAACAGTATTATTAAACTAAACAAGCATTCTATTTTAGCCCGTAAAACAGTACTAGCTATTTGCTCTAAATAGCACTAACCAAACAATAGAAAACAAAGGATTTTTCACCAATTTGCACTATTTAGTTTTAGTACTGTTTCATGGATTAAGCGTTTGCACTCTAATTGAGTAAGTTAGGGTTTATATATAGTAAGTAATTACACTATATACATAGGGGTTTTAATAAGTAAAGGTTATTAACAATATAAGGTCGATAACTAAGTTAAACTAAATATAAAAGTAATCATAGGATGATTACATTCACATTCTCATTGTTTAGCATTTTAACATAAAGTTGAACCATATTATATGTGACCATGCAATGTCAATTAGTATTTATAGAAAAACAGTACAAGTAACACAACAAACAATTAATTATTTTCAAAAGAAGAATGTACATGTAGCAAATACATGATTCTCCTTTACAAAACAAGTTGAAATTATCTTGAATTATCAGCTCAAATAGCCTAATATTGAAACACAAAAAAGTACTTGACCAATATTCCCCTATCTGGACCTCATGCTCACTCAGTCAATAACCTCTATGTAATGCACAATACCTTATTTAAGCGCCATTACAATAAAGCACACTTTCAATAGCTAGGGCCTAACTAGAAAACCTTACAGTTTATTTAGGCTCTAGGCATTACCTTTCAAAACTATATATAGATAATATCAAAAATAACAGCTAAAAAATTATAAACTTTTTTAAAATATGCAAAATAAATATAGTATTATATTGAATAAGTAATAAGCTACAGGGCTTATAATAACATCCAACTATGCAGTAATGAAAAATCAGTCACGCCAAATTGTTTTCACTATTGTCCATGGGGGACTATAATATATATATATTTAGTTTACAGAAGACATGTGAATGAATACATATTTTAATAGCATATAACCAAGGAATCAACTTATAATTGCCACACTATATGAAGCATTGACTTGCTTATAAATACACTCATTTTAACAAAGTGTAATCACAAGGAAAGCTAAACATTGATCATTTACACATGAGACCAGTATTTCTTAAGCAATATAATGCAGTTTGAAAGGTCAGCTTTGATTGATGTATTAAGTATACCACATTTTCATTCCACATTTTCATTCCACAGTATTCATGTGCATGTGTAAATGTAGAAGCATACAATTCATATCATTCCCACCAACTTTAAACTAAGATCAAATAAAATATAATATTATCAAATAAATGTTAACTTATAATTATTAATAAAAAACCATGGTAATAATGTTCAGTAAGAATTGAATATATAACACATACACAATACATGTACATGTACATGTAATTTCAAAATCGTTGTCGGGTTCAAAATGAAAGAATATAGAAGCTAAGACCGAGTGTATATATAGCATTTGTAAAAGGATTATGCTTTCTCTGTATTAAGAACTACGATCAACCGTAATCACTTCAATAGTGATGTCGATGAATCATAATCAACGTAATGCTGATCAACTTTAAACGATGTTTACGAGATTCTTAGAAATGTGTCCCTGACTTTGTAGAAGCATCACAAGTTTAAAATTAAACTCACAGAAACGTGTAATATTATACTTTGTAGAGTTGATAAATAGAAATACGTTGTTCCTTGGTAACCAAACGATACGTAAGTTTAGTGGTAATCAAAGAATGTGGTAATCAAAGAGTAGCCTTCGAACGTTCAAAATAAACTTTAGAGTACATCACTGAGAAATAATGAATAAACTTTAAAGTTTATTTCAATATTTTCACGAACAGAATACTTACTAGTGCCCTGGATTCTTTCTGTGTAATGTGATAGTATTAGGAAGAAGAGAAGAGTTGAAATTGGCGAGAAAATCGTTAACTTCCTTCTGCTCCCCTCTTCCATTTTGATTATAACTACATGCAAATCCTTTGATGCTAATTTACAATGTGACAAAAAACTCGTCCCCTCCCCTACTCATTCAACAATATCACGCAATATGATAACTGACAATGATGACGTAATCAATCAAAATAAACACCAAACGGTACGAATTCTATGTTTTCAAAAGCAATTTTTAACAGAAAATTAAACTGATAATGATTATATATTGATATATAATAATGCTAGTAATAGTTTCACAACTTTGAGAAGATTTTGAAAGCCAGTTTCAGTGAGTGCTTGAACGAATTGCTGCAGAATATTACCCGGAAGATTCAAAGATATTAAACTTGAAATATCCTAACTCCTTACCACTAAACAAAAATACCGCTAAAAAATCACACCTCTCTGGTCTACCGTATATTGAAAACACAAACAATCACTAAACGATATTATCGACAATAATTGGTAGAAATATGTCATTCTTGCTTCAGCTTTATAAAGACACGAAAATCTGTCAAACAATTTTCGGAAAATATTTTTGCGATTTACATTAAAAATAAAAATAAAAACAGAACAGAACAAACGCAATGAAGAAAAAGAAAAGACTAGAGCAAAGATTACGTTGCTAATACGAAGACTACAATTAATCTCAAAGTACAACTCAATGGGAGATGGATTGAATGTGTCACGGACGAGTTTATTCGAGTGTCTGACATCCATACGAACTGAAGCCTTAATAAGATGAAGAATGGAAATAAAGAAAAGACAATTCAAAATTGAATAACAATGATATGAATGAAACAATACATTGGAAAAACACGTAATAATGGTGTTAACAGAGGAGCTACCTAACTCACTATTATATTCTGGGAGGTTTTATGGAAACTTTTTTTGACTTCAAAATCTGACGATTGGCCGTCAAACCGTCAACTTGTTTTGCACAAAAACACACTTTTAACATCGATATAAACCCTCTAGACTACCTAATTGTTTACAAAACTGTGTAAATTTTTGATAAACACGTATCCTATCTAATTACTTGAAGCAAAACAACATAAAAAATCCGAAAATCCGATTCAAACAATTTGCAGATTTTGACGGCCAGTACGTCACATGTAAAACCACCCATATTATATCTGTCAGTCTTTGTTTTGACAGGTGAATGACGACAATGTCACAGTGCTTGTCGTGTGATGTTCATGATTTCTGTCGATAACATGAAAATTTCTTTATGAAGTAAATTAAAAGAAATTTCTCGAACAAAATGTTATCGTTAAAGTTCCGTGTGACTAACGCTGCGAAATGTGTGAGGTAACACTATGACGTCAATTACTATATATGGTTGAATAGTTACAATGTAATGAACTTAATAACCATACGTATAATAAAAACAATACACGAAAATATCCATGACACAAGAAACAACGAAAATATATATTATAAAATATTTAAGTTAGTTCGTGCGCTCTGATTGGTCGAGAGCCGTAATTGCATTTCCCTGTGCAAACACGGTTGTCTTTCGTTATTTATTAAAAAGAAATAAAAAATTTTATAAAACAAATAAA